>SDVU01000138.1:0-19663 GCA_016256075.1 Dictyocoela muelleri | reverse complement strand
CTTAAAATTACTATTAAAAGAATTCTTATAAACCATATTTATTTAATAGTCATTTCTTTTATACCTTTAATCTATTTTCTGACCAATAAAAAACAATAACCAATCCTAAATTTATAATAATCTGCAACCAATGAAATAACACTAGATGAAACAAACAACCACCAATTGGATCTTGTCGTTACATTCTGTATACGACACCTATGATTTTTTTTATTTAGAGGGTGTAAGTTAAATGCATTCATGTTCGATTCATCAATATATTTTACAAAATCACGTTCTGTATTTGACTTTTATTTACTAGGCCCTTTGCTAAACCTTCATGTTGCAATTGTTTTTTTTTTCATTTTGGAAGTAGTAGTAATGGTTTAAATACAAAACAGATTCCTTATGTCTGTTTTTTTATGAATTCTGGCATTAAATTTTCATAATTTGCATTTTCATCAGACATAAGGTTTTTTTTTCGAAAAACATAAACCCTTTTTTTGTGGTGAAAATTTAATTTTTGTGAATTTTCGACAAGCCCTTTTCAGTTAATGAGAATGATCTTTTCAGTTATTAGAGCGATCTTTTCAGTTAGTAGGGTGATATTTTTAGTTAGTGAAGCTGTCTTAACAGCTAGTGAGGATTATCTTTTCAGTTAGTGAGAGCAATCTTTTCAGTTAGTGAGAGAGATCTTTTCGGTTAATGAAAGTGATCTTTTCAGTTAATGAGAGTGTTTTTTAGTTAGTGAGAGAGATCTTTTCAGTTAGTGTGAGCGATCTTTTCAGTTACTTAGATCGATTTTAATATTTTTTTAAAATTCAATAACCCCTAAGAATGCAAATAAAATCAATAGTAATTGTGACAAAACTCTCGTCAAGGCCATTGAAATATTAATAATCTTAAATAAAAGCTTGCCATAAATATCGACAACTTTATCGATATATTATTACACCACAAGGCGATAAACGTATAAAAATGCACGATTGCTAATTTTTTTTATAATTTTGTCAAAAAAAAACAAAAGAAACTTATAAAATATAATTAATAATATAGGGCCGATGAATATAAATATCGTTGATAATTAAAACGATGTTTTTTACTGATATAGAATAAAAATTAAATGGGAATAATATTGAAACATTAATATATTCAATATTTAGATGTATGAAAAAGATTAATTATACACGTAAAAGACTTTAACTAATTCCGATTTAAAGAAATACTTCTCAAATTATAAAAAAAGGGGGGGTTCGACATAGAGCAATTATTAATACAGTGACATAATTTGATTTATCCAGATTAATGCGGTTTTAACACACACACCAGTGTACATTATGGATATTCGCCAGTAAATATAAAAGCTGTTGAAGAAGAGATTGGAACAGAGGCGTAAATATAAGCTTGCTATGCATTATATCTTATTATTGATACTTGCATATTATATTATCAATTCCCAATAAATTTGCAAATTTTAGTTGATTTTCTTAATAATGAATTACAGGGTAGTCCAATTAGTTAGAACCCTCATTTCAATTAGTGAGAGCCCTCATTTAAATTAGTGAGAGCAGTCATTTCAATTAGTGAGAGCTCTCATTTCAATTAATGAGAGTCCTCATTTCAATTAGTGAGAGCCCTTATTTAAAATAATGAGAGCCCACATTTCAATAAATGAGAATTCGCATTTCACATAATATGAGCATCATTTTAAATTTAAAATAAAATACCCACAACAATGCCGCAAAAACAGAAAGTTGAAATAACAAAACACCTCGTAAAATCAATTGAAACGAAATTACAAGAAAACTTTAGTTAAAAAAATATAGCTATAAGTCTTTTTGTGTCATATTCTACGGTAAAAAGAATATCAAAATGTATAAGTGAAAATGAAAATTTTGTGGAAAACTTCCAACCTAAAATTAAAAGAAGAAAGCGATCAAGTATAATTCACGAAATTGCCCCAATTATATTAAACATAGTAGATAATAAAAATGAGATAAATATAGCCGAAATTAAAGAAAATTTAAATTTAATGAACATAGAAACATCAAAATCGTCAATTTGTAGAGGTATAAAGAAGATAAACTATTCCCGCAAACGTCTTTCGATTATTCCAATTGAACGAAAAACACCGCAAATTATTTAAATAAGGCGGATATACGCTCAAAGTATTGAAATTATAAATGACAGGCAATTAATTTATCTCGATGAATACGGATTTAATCGGAATACGAATTCCAAATATGGATATTCTGCCATTAATACAAAGGCAGTAAAACATTTAAGAGGAAATAGAGGAGTGAATATTTCTTTACTCTACATTATATCTAATAACGGCATACTCGTTTATTATATTTCTCAAGGGGCTATTAATTATGCAATACTTAGCGATTTTTTAAATAATAATATAATTGATATCCACCAAGAAACTAATAGAAGTACAATAGTGATAGATAAAGAAAAATTTCTCCATAGTAATAATTTTAAAGAAATTTTTTCGATAAAAAGATATAATTTAAAATATTTGCCCGCGTATACACCACAATTAAATCCTATAGAAGAAGTTTTTTCAGCCATAAAATCTCATATAACAATTTGGAATTGCCGAAAAATACTTTCGAAGATATTAAATTATGCATAGAAATTGCAATCTCAAAAATTGAAGTATCTGTTTTTGAAGGTGTATACCGAAATATGAGACGTTGGATAGAATTGCATTATCCGGAAATATTTTTATTAAAAATTTTTAAGTGAAAAGTTTTAATGTGTTTATTTTTATTTTAAAACGTGAGTTTGAGCAGTTTAACAAATTTTATTTATTTTAAATTTTACAATTAAGTTTATCATTAATTGAAATGAGGGCTCTCATTAATTGAAATGAGGGCTCTCATTAATTGAAATGAGGACTCTCATTAATTGAAATGAGGGCTCTCACTAATTGAAATGAGGGCTCTCACAAATTGAAATGAGGGCTCTCGCTAATTGAAATGAGGGCTCTCACTAATTGAAATACCCTGTAATTAACATTTCTAATAACACAACTAGAAATTAAATAATAATGGATAATGAGAAATTATATCACAACAATAATGTAAAGGATTTTTGTAAAAGAAATAGTTATATTTTGAAGTTTTTACTTGCATATCCACCGCAAATGAAACAATTCGAGAATTTTTTTTTCAAATATAAAATCAAATTATAATAATCTATAGTTTTATAAAACTAATTTTGAAGAAATAAAATTGTGTATCGAAAGAGCATACATATGTTGTATGATTCTGCTTTTAAAGGTGTTTACAGGAATATGAAACTTTGGGAGGAAGCTGCCTTGTCTTGGAATCCGTTTATTTAAATTTTGGTTCGGTAGCGATAGACAGAATTCCCGATAGTCAGTATTCACAAAAGTCAGGAAAAAATAGATCTTGCTTTAAAATTTCCATTTCAAAATAATCTTTTGCGAATTTCCCCCATAAGAAATAATTTTTTATATTTAAAAAAAAAGATTTAAAAAAAAAACAATTTTTATGGTAAGAAAAATTTGCCCAAAGATCTCTTCGAACAAAGAAAATTTTAAAGCAAAATCCAAATTTTTTTTGACTATTGGGAATTCTGACATATAGGATTTTGACTATAGGGAAGAGACCGTAAAAAAATTAGATCTTGCGTAAATTGTTATTCTGTAAGTCAATTCTGAACTATATTACAAATTATTTAATTTTTTGATTTTTTTTTTAATTTTTAAAAAAAAAGATATAAAAAAATCATTATTATATGGAGGGAAAATTTTGTAAAAGATTATTTTAATTGTGGGATTTTAAAGCAAGCTCTAAAAATTTTATTTTTTTCTGACTATCGGAAAATATGACTATGGGGAAGACACCATTAATTTTTATTAAACATCTTATTTACTCTTTTATTTTAGTCTTATTATTATTGAATACTTTTTTCATATTATTAACTACTTTTATCATCATTATTGACGCCCACTGTCGTTATTGGCAACCTTTTTCATTATTGGTGTTTTAAATCAGTCCCATTATTCCCCCCGAGGCGATCAGTCACATTTTTTCACCCTAAAGGGGTTAATAATAACTTTTAAATTAAAATAAGAATAAAAATAATAATAAATTTCGGATCACCCATTTTTTTCCTCCTGGGAAGAAAATAATGTGGCTGATCCGATTTTTTAATTATATACACATTTTTCCCATGTATTAACATATTTTCGAGAGTATAAACAGACAGATAGTAGTGGTTAATACTCTTTAATGTAAAATTTAATTTCGATGTTCGAATCCAGTTGACGTCACTATTCAATAAATAATGAGGGAATAACATTAGGCGGCTATAAATTAGAAATATATTATTAATAAACAGCTCTCCCGGTGTCTTATAGCTGATTAAGACTCGTTCTTACATGAAAATGAAGTAGAAAGGGCTCACCTAGGTGTAGTTATTTGTACAACGACGAATATCGGCTAAAAAGAGGCGAAAATAAAAAAATCATGAAAGGGCACAAATTACATGTATCAACCGCTGAGTCATTGATAAAACGAAAATAGCGTATACAGATGGCTTCTGGGTATCTTAGAAGTAAAGTATTGGGCATGTAAAAAAACGCCTTTTGTTATAATAAATCACAAAAAAATACATTCAAATATGTTTTTTGTTATTAAATATAAATATTATATATATAAATTAAAATATCATCAATTCCAGATTTTAATTTAATTCTTAATTCTAAACAAGTCTTCGATGTAAAAAATAACTATTTTATTTCAGCGCCTTTATTATCATATTGTAAAAAAAAACATTATCAAAATCATATTTTTAAATTTATTTATATTTTCAAGATTTTTTTTTTGTAATTTTGATTTTTTCTAATATTATGAATTTTCATATATAGTAATTTATTATTTTATAAAATGCTAATTTTACATTTTTTCTCCTCTATTTTATTTATCCTTCATTTTTAGATGATTTTTTTTCGTTTTTTTATTTTTTCATTTTAGCTAATCTTTTTGTTTCATGCTTATGTTAATATAATCAATCTTTTAAATAATTGCATTTTTAAATTAATATTTACTCTTCTATGTATGCCTCCTATGCATCGCCAATAATCAACTTTCCTCTTTTTAAATCAAGATTATAGATGTAATTTAATTAATAATTTTATTGTTTACATATTTCTCTTTCATTTTACTTTTTTGATTTTTTTCCATTTAAGGATAATTCAATACCTTATAAACACCAAAAAAACTATTAAAAATAAATAATATTGTCGTAAATCGTCTTTATGCCACTATTTAATTTTTAAAAAAACAATCCCCAAATGGATCATAAAAAAATTACATTTATTTCAAATCGTAAAAAAACAGTGAATCTTTTATATAACGGGTTTATTAATTTATTTCATTCAAACATAAATAATAAAAACAATTGGAGGTGCTATAAGAGAAAGTGTAAAGGATTGCTAGAACTTTCATCGGATTACATTATTCTGAATCAAAAGTTACATGATATTTGTAATCAAAATTTTGTAAAAAAAAGAAGAACTATTTCTAAAATCTAATATTAAGAAAAGAGCTTTAACAACAATTGTAACGCCATTTGAAATTATAGGAAGAGAGGTAGGTATTACATCTCAATTAGTACAAAAAGAAATGCACACCTATAATTCATTAAGAGATAATATTATTAGAATGAGGAAAAAAATAATATGAATATTATCATTGATGATATACCTAATAATATAAAATTCACATTTGCGAATGAATTATTTTTACAGTTTGATTCTGGAAAAGAAGATAAAAATAGGATTATATTTTTTACAACCAAAACACATCTTTTACATTTGAGTAAATCAGAATTTTGGGCTTGTGACGGTACATTTTAAGCTTGTCCTCGAGATTATTATCAAATATATACAGTCCATGCTTGTTTAAGAATAAAAGCTTCCCCTTAATTTATATTTGATGAAAAACAGATCGAAATCTTTATACGTAAGTGTATTTAAAAAAAGATCCGATAAATAAAGAGCCCAAATACATATCAAACAATTTTTAAATGACTGCTTTGATGGCAATGAGCAACCTTTTTTTTAAACATCTATTTTTGGATGTTCTTTCCATTTTACCCAATCTTTTTTCAAAATTATCCATAAAATAGGAATTTCTTAGTAATATCGAAATAACAGTTTTGTTCGACAAGCATTTAAGTGATAGTAGCCTTTTCTATGGTATCACTCGAAAATATCGAAAAGGAAGCTAAAAAAATTGAAATTTTTATTAATTCAGATGATAATCTTTGTTCGTTGATTGAATTTTGGAAATGGTTTAAAAATACATATTTAAAATAAATATATTAAAATATTAACAACCTTATATTTTTTTCTATAAAATTTTGTTATATTTTAGATCTGGTGAAAAATAATTTGCCTAAGACTAAGAATAATATTGGAATTTGGCAAAGATCATTAAATCGAAATGTTCGAAATGCGCATCCAAGCTTGTGTGAAATTGAGAATTAATTAAAAAAACACGCTAAAGTTAAATATAATATAAGCAAATTGCTATTTATTGCTGATTAAAAACAGAATCTCCGTATAAAGAACTTTTAGAAATTTTTTCTAAATATTCGAATTATTATTGGTTGGATTATTTAATTTTGATTGCTAGTCATCTTGAAATAAAGGAAATTTAAATTTAAATTTAAATTTAAATTTAAATTTAAATTTATTTTTATTTCTTAATTCTTGAAAACTTAATTTTATAATTTTTTTGGCATAAAGTCGGTAAGCCTTTTTGATTTTTTATCATTTAAGGATACTTCATTTCCTTATAAACACCAAAAATCTATTTAAAATAAATAATATTGTTTTTGTTTTTTATTTAACCTTATTTTTCAAGATTTGATAATTTTTTTAAAAGGCGTTCTTTTCCAAAAACACCTTTTATTTCAATGAAAAAGAACGCATAGGTGTTTATATTCATTGGGTGTAGTGATTTGTACAACGATGAATATCCACCATAAAGAGGCGAAAATAAAAAAATCATGAAAAGGCCACAAAATTACCTGTATCAACTGCTGAGTCCCTGATAAAACGAAAATCGCGTTACAGATGGCTTCAGGGTATCTTAGAAGTAAAGTATTGTTGTAATACGAAGAACATAAAGTCTAAAGACCACGGTTGTAGACAACTCTCCGATTTGGCAGCTTGTATGTTGTCAGCATGTGATATAATTGGAGTCATAAGCGCATTTTTAATTTTATTGCTGATCTGCGAATCACCACATAATCATTTTTTACACTATTTTTTAAATTTTATTTTTTAACCGTTATTTTTAACCATTATTTTCAAACCCTTATTTTTTTTCTAACTAAATACACTTATTTTAAAATTCTCATTTTTCAACTTTATTTTTTTCACACTTTTTTAACTTCTTTTTAACTTATATTTTTAGCCCATATTTTTAACCACTTATTCTTTTTTTTTCACATTTATTATTCAACTCTTATTTTTTAACTTAATTTTCAAACCCTTATTTTATAAATCCTTATTTTAAAAGTTTATTTTTTTTCAAAAATAAACTTTAACCCCTATTTTTTAACCCATTTTTTCTACTCTAATTTTTAATTATTATTTTTCAAACTCTTTCTTGTCCTTATTTTTCACCTTCTATTTTTAACCTTAGTTTCAAATACTTTTTTCACTTTATTTGAACACTCATTTATTTAATTCATTTTTTAACCATTATTTTTTATACTTTATTTACTACTCGAAATTATTAATTTGCAATCTGTCCTTGGACGTCGCAATAAAGACTTTTTACAGTAATAATCGCTTTACGAAAAATCAATATTCTATGGAGATCACATTTAATTAATTAGTCTGTGCAGAACTCTTTCCTTTTCAGAAACGTTGTAAGTATACGTGTAATTCTTATCAGTATATAGTAAAGCATTTATTATTACACTTTATGTTTTATGGTATATCTTCTTATTTGCAAAGGCGTAAATTCACTGTGCTTAGTTTCACTTTTATATTATTTTTTTAAAGTTTTATAATCGTTTTACAGGTATATATACATTTTCCAAATGAATGATACAATTTAACGTGGTTATAAACACAATTTATCAATGTTTTGAACATTTTTAAAGAGTTATGGTCACAATTTAAATATTTATACAAAAATAGGCGCTCATAAATAATATTTATTATCACATGTACAGAGAATTGTCAATAATACCAGTTCAGCATCTAGATTTTTTTTTTTTTTTTTGGGGGGGGTAGAAAAGGATTTGTAATTTTTCTTTTAGTATTAAATAGTTTTCTCTTCTAGAAATAATTTAGGTGCTTAACGAGTAGTAACAAAATTATTAGGTATGTTAAGTTTTTTTTTCAAAAAAAAATATTTGAAATGTGTCTATAAACTTGATAAATTGTTTTATAGCGACAGTAATTTGTGTCTATAACATAGATAAATTGTGTATATATCTCTGAAAAATCGATTATATAATATTAGAAGCGTCTTTACTCTAAAAATGCGCCTTTTATTACCGAAAATATGATAAAACTTTGAAAAATATGTCGATAACTATTAAAATCCAATAATGAAAAATGTAGAAATAAAATGAAAAAGTAGTCAATAATTATTATAAAAGTAGTTTATAATATAAAAAAGTACTTAATAATAATAAAAAAGACTAAATATAAAAAGAAATACGATTTTTAATTTAAATTTCGATTAAACTGATTCCTAGACAAAGCGGGTTCTACCCAAAGTTTCATATTCCTGTAAACACCTTTAAAAGTAGAACCATCTTACATATGTATTCTCTTTCGATACGCAAATTCATTTCTTCAAAATTAGTTTTATAGAACTATAGATTATTATAATTTGATTTTATATTTGAAAAAAAATTCTTGGATTGTTATTTGCGGAGAATATGTAGGTAAATACTTCAAAATATAACCACTTCTTTTACAAAAATCCTTTACGTTATTGTTGTGATGAAATTAGCATTGTCTTTTAATATTGAATTTCTAGTTGTGTTATGAGAAATGTTGGTACTGAGTCCCCCTTTGACCCAGAATTAGACACCGAAAATATGATCATATAAATAAAATAAATATGTTTTTAAAATGATCTCGACGTGATATTAGTGAAAATCGGGGTGTTTAGAAAAATCTATTACATAAAATAGAAATATACACACAAAAAATCTTCGATTTTTTGACGTGTATATTTCTATTTTTAAGTAATAAATTTTTCAAAAAACCCCGATTTTCGCTAATATCACGTTGAGATAAATTAAAAAAACGGATGTTCGTCCAGGGCGAAAATCCGTATTTTCGTCCAAGAAAAAGAAATAAATTTTTAAATTTAAATTTCATAAATATGCCAAAATTATATTTTTTAACGTGCAAACGAGAAGGAGTATTATAACACGCACAGATAAAAAACACAATTATGATAAAATAGAAGATGGCGTCGAAAGATTATTGCGTTTCAAGCAAGAAAGTGCCCAAGTACAGTATTTTTGAAAAATTATAAAATATATAAAATCATATTACGATCATGGACCAAGGACAGAAAGGGTTAAAAAAATGTAAAATGCAGCTGATAATTAACGATTTATGTTAAAAAAATTGCATTGCTAATAAAATAGTTTGTAATTTTTTTAATAATGAAGAGATCAAAACTGATAATATAATTGGCATTAATTATATAAAATATACAATAAAAAGAAACATAACAAAAATATAAAAATTAACAACTAAAAATTTTCAATGATATTCCTGCTAATTTAAAGTATGATAAAATTGTATATTTTTTCAAAAATTTGATTCTGGATTTGAAAACAATAATAGATTCATTATTTCCTAGTAATTACGAAAATTTTTCCTTTTAATTATTAGAAAATTCACATGATAGATAGATCTTTTGAACTTGTACGACTAATTTATGCAATTTTTAGTTATACATACAATATTTTTAGGCCAAACACTTTTTATAATATATATTCTAATGTCTGATAAACCAGAAAATAAATTTATTAGATTTAACAAAAAATTATCGAATTGACTATAATTTCAGCAGAAACTATTATAACTGATTTTTGAAATATCAATCATGATGCCGACACAAAAAAATACATATATTCAATTTTATAACTATACTAACTCATTTTTACTCAAATTATAATACGGAGATTAAAAAGAAGAATTATTTGATAAATATAAAGATAAATACTTATCAATTATCGTTAAAAAATTTATTATTAGCATTTTTACTACATTCTAATATTTTTGATTTTTTTAAACAAGAAAATATATTAATTTACATAATAATGTCAAAAAAATTAATTTTTGTCATATCTGAAAAATACATATTTTGTGAAAATTAAAAACGGAAAAAATTTAAACCCGATTTTCAGGATTAAAGCATTGTCAATTTATAGTAAAATTTAAAATCTTGAGCCAAAATAACTAACGGTATCGAAGCTTTGCATTCCTGTATTAATAAAAAATCTTATTAACAATCCAAACATATTTTAATTTATTTAAAATTTATTAGAATGTGAATGTCTATCTCAAATTTAATAAAAAAAAGTACAATCAAATATTACATGCTAGAAAAATAACATTGAAAATGAAATAAAACAATTTTATTTAGCAAAAGATTACAAATATTTTGAAACTAATAAATTTATTGTGTGTAATTTTAAACTTTACAAATTTAAAGACAAAAAAGTTTTTAAATAATTTTATTATAATTTAATTATTTTTAATTCTAGGACAAAAAAACGGATTTTCATTTTAGACGAACATCCGTTGTTTCGCCCGTGGGCGAAAAAACGGAAAGCCAAATTCTTAATGTATAGTTAGATATGTTTCTGATTTTCATAGATGAATATGTTTCTTGTTAGCGCATGAGATAATAAGAATATATTTTTTATTCATTATAATCAGGAAACCCGGTATTTTACTTTCTATGATCCCGGAATCCCGGTTGCAATCTATACTTCTAATTATCATGGCAGAAAAAATATTTATAATTGGCACAACCAAATAAATAGTTTTCTTTAAATATTTACCAATCCCGAAATCCCGGGATTCTAAATTTCTGATCCAGGGATTTCAGGATTGATAAAAACACCGGAATCCAGGGGTTGCATCTCTAGATTATTCATCTGTTGTCTACAAGAAGCTTTTATAAAAATTATTACCCTTCTTTTTACCAAAAAATAAAATTTTTATAAAAAACTGCTTTATAAGAGTCCTCATTTATAAAAGCGATCACCCACGGTCTCAGACTCTAGACCCCATGGAAAAATAACTTGTAATATATTTAGAGATATCTCATCATCAATACATTGATAAAAAAATCAAAAATAAAATATGAATGTATAAATATTTTTATTTGAAATTTAATGTTAAATCTTATTTTTAATTATTTTTAAAAAAAATATTTCACTAACTTGTGAAATTTGGGTGAAAGGCGCATAGCTTTTATTTGTGTTCAATGAAGGCATTGCGATATGTAATTTAGACCTTAATAAGCATTATTTAGACTTAAAGTGCGAATAGAGTCAACATTTGAGATCTTATTTAACTGCTCTGTTTCTAATTTGGGAACATAAATATATATTTTTTAAAAAAAGTAAAAACATCCACAAAAGATACGATCACTACCAAAAAGATAACACTGAAGGTGTGTAATGTTTTTGTTAGTAATTGTATCTTTTGTTGATGTATCTGCTTTTTTTGGAAAAAAAATATTTATGTTCCGAAATTAGAAACAGAGCAGCTAAATGGATAATTAAGACACCAAATAGGAGATATTCTAACTTATAGTAATATAAAATAATTCTTAGTTAGCCCTTTGAATATACATAAAAAAACAATTTTATTCTTAAATCTATTAAAAAAATTAGAAGAAAAAATCAATCGCAGCTAATATGTGATGATTGTTATGGTAAAGTGGCTTTAAGGTCTAATATTGGCAAATTTATCACTCCAGGAGATAAAATGTAGATTTGAGGTAGGTCATTGCAGTTGATTTTATTGATATTTCGAAAAATAAGACCTGATTTTTTTTCGATTATTTTTCATTGGATACACAATCTAAATATTCAAATAATATTAATTACCACTTAAATTTCAGAAAATTCTGTTAGAAAAACAGTTTTGTTATTTACTTCGATATATACGAAAAAAAAATCTGAATCTTTTATTTGACGGTATTGATGTCTTAGTGGAATTTGATGGACAAAATTTGGTAAAAAAATAGAGATTAAATTGTTGATGAATTAAGGTTTTTGGTATTGTTGAGAGAATTGAAAATCCAAAAATTTATTTATCAAAAATCCAAACGAAAAAAACAATTAAAATCTCCCTATAATATATAAAAAAGCATTTTATTAAACGAGTGTGTATACATTTTTCTTTTAATCTTACTGTAAAATTGATTAAAGCGTATACAATCATGAAAATATGAATTCCCCATATAATTTCGTATGTCTGTTTACAGGAGTTCATACCCAAACCATTGAGATAATTGGTCAGCCATTAAATGAAATACGGCTAAAGAAGCCCGTTGTGAATCCACAATTGATATTTACTTAGTAAGGTTTATGATAATAAGAAATTAGGGTGATCAATTAGGTTCAGTCTCACTGGCCGAATTTTCACTGGGCCGAATTTTCACTGGGCCGAATTATTTTAATTTTTTGCAACCCATAAAAGAAATTTACAATTAAAAAAATAAAAATAAAAATTTAATTTAATTGCATTTTTAAAACCATTTAATAACTGGTAAATATCAATGAAACCATTATGATATCTATTTAGTAATAATATTAATTTTTATCTTGATCTAAATTTTTTTATTCGCTTTCACTTCACCACCGTTAAAAAGTCTTAAAAATTCAATATCATTGTCTTGTTGTATATCAATTATTTTTTGAACAATTTCATAATAATTTGGATTTTTTTATTAATTGATCTATTTAGTTTAGAATTAAATCCTTCAGCCGCATTATTTGTTCGACTTTTACTGACACCATATTGCGCTCAGATTGATCTTCGAAATACTGACCTGGTATTCGAAATCCAAATATGCTCAACATATGTAAAAAACCCATTTGTTTTTTCAGTAAATATTGTTCTTCTCTGTAATATATAATTCCGACACAAATCAATGGTATCTAAGAAACCAATGCCAAGGAGGAAATAGGTTATACGGGCTTTAATTATATCATTGTTAACAAATTTCTGAGGTACAAAGTATTTATCTTTCTCTATAATGCTCGGCCAAAATTAAATAAACAACCAAATATTCTTGTGTTCGAAAAACTTCTTTTGATCACATTGAAAGCTGCTAATTCGAAATCTATTTGAACTATTGTTGGATTAATAAATATCTTATATCGACTAAGGCTGTATATGATTGCATAAAACATTTTCATAAAGTAGATGATTTTTTTCTCGTAAAAAACTATATATTATGGATAAATATTTTCTGTTAAAATCTGCATATATTATGTAAAATCGTAAAAAATTATTTGATGAACACTTGAAAGTTCCATACATAATTAATACGAGATAATTATTTCTTTAAAAAAATCTAATAAAATCAATATTTCCTAAGATAATCATTTTTCCTGTTATTAATTCATAATAAAGAAGCATGTTATTTCCGTCTGAGAAATATAATTTTGAAAAATAAAGTGAAAGATTACTAAAGAAAGTAGATGGCCTATTTTTGACAATCAATCTCTCTATATATATCTTTTAATATTATCAAATGATGGAAAAAAACTGTTTTTATTGGGATTCGAATCATGAAATAAAGACAGATAGCGTCACTTTGATTATAAACTTCAACGGCAGGAATATGAAGGATCTGTATTGGTTTGGATTGAAATATTTCTATTTTGAGGTTTATTATTTCAATTTCATTATCTGGATGGTATGAATTTAGAAATTAAAGGTTAAAACACCGCCTAAATATTTAAGATTAATTTGACAAGCTTTGTTTGAACACGTCCAATATAATCTTTCATTTTTTTATTTATTCTGAAGATATAATCATTTATTGCAGGAATGTAATTACCATATTTTGATTTTATCCAAACAATTTTCATATTTTTTAGGGGTGTCAAAAAATAAAAATGTTCGGCCCAGTGAAAATTAGGCCCTGTGAGAAGTTACCGATCAATTATATGATAAAATCTTTAGAGATAAATTTTATTAAAATTAATTTTTTGTTTATATTTTATAAAATTTTTACAAATAATTCATTTAATGTGTACAATTTGACACCAGATGAAAATAATTGATTTTTTATGACCTAATGAAACCAATTTTTTTCAAAAAAAAGAATAGATTCTAAAATATTTATATTTTATTTGAGAATAAATTTTTACATAGAGTATATTTTTGTTTAAAATGCAATCAATCAGTTTTTAATATATTATAGGGAAAATACTTATTTTTGTGCTATTGTAGTGAAAAGAGGGAAAATGTTCAATTTAAAAATTTACTAGAAATTTCATTAAAATTTCTAGAAATTTCAAACTATAAAATAAATAATTATCAAGAGTCCCATGAGATCACCGAGTATCTCGAAACATCTCGTAAAACGCACAATAAAGAACGAATAAAGAAATATGAGTTACATAATTTATCTCTATATATTTTTTTCTTCAGAACAGTCGCGTTCTCCGCGGGCACGACATGTTAAGCTTAACAAAGGAAATGTGCCGAACTAAAGAAAACAAATTTCAACCAACACGTGCATCGTTTACATAACTCCTTCTAACACAAACCTTCAAATTCAAAGATCGACACCATTACTTGAAAATATTTCGAGGCAAGACATCTTTCAATTGAAGAATAAATAATTAAAAAACAGCTTTAGGAAACTGGGATGAAGTAACTACACTTCAGGTTATTTTTTATATCGTCAACTGCAATTCTACCAACATTAAATAACGCGAGGACACTGGAAGAAGCATTCACATCCTCTTCAGACACAAATATCCGGAGAAAGATTCTTTAAAATATCTAACAACACTGACATCTATGCGACAGAACCACTTCAAGACTTTAAGAGAAATAAAGAACCAGATAAAATATCATTTTAAACGCCTAATGATATGCACACGAAGCGATGAAAATGCGAAAAACTTAAAGATCTTAGAGCCATTTTACAACGGTTTGAGCGACAGAACTAAACTGGAAATGGCACGTTTAAACATTCATAATATCAATGATATGATCCAAATAATAATTGAAACAGATAACACGATCATAAAACAAATTAATAATTTAAAAAAAATAATAAAGTAGCCGGCGATGAAAAAAGACACCATAATGTCATAAATAAACTCTAAAATAGTGTGAATACTATAAACTAATACACATAAAACTGAATAATATCAAGCGAGGAAAGCAAGTCAAACACAAAAGAGTGATTAATAAAAAAAAGACACAAACGCATTTTCATTCATAGTTTTCAAACTAAAAACACAATCATTAGAACTAGATACCCAACTAAATGTAAGAAATGTCGGGCCATTATTGACTCTGCCGCTACTTAAAGCTTCATAAAAGTAGATATAGTCCGCGGCATCGAAATTCCCAGATTAAAATCACCTAAAATAAACATACAACTGAGATGGCAGAGAAATTACTTCAATTGAAGTAGTAAAAATAAAATAAGGCTTCTTGGTGATCCCGATACAGTTAACAGATATCACATTACAAAATCCGCGATACGAGCTCGGAATTGATACTTGGAATCGATTTACTTACCAAAAACTATGAAAAAATAAACTGCAGCAATATGACTATTACAATTGATGAAAAATTATATAAATTTGAACATGTATTAAGACCAATAGTCCTAGATATAGAGCTTTCAGAGAAAACACATATATTTCAGATTTAAAAAAATGATAATTCGAGATGCTTAAGATGTATACCGAATAATTATAAAAATATCATGCCTAATCATGGGTGTATACTTAAAGTAGAACACAAAATTACGCTAAAAATGATACTGTAATAACAAGAAACCATATAAAATTTCATTAGCCCCGCGTGAAGCCATAAAAAATGAGCTGGGAAGGTCAATTCATTTAGAGGTAATTCGGAAAAGCAAATCTCCTTTCTCATCACCAGATTTTCCAATTAGAAAAAGAAATGTAAAGATTAGACTAGTAATTGATTACAAAGATTTGAATAAGAATACATTTCCGATAAACCAACTATTACCAACGATACACGACTATCTTTTAACGCTTAAGGAATCGAAGGTGTTTTCGCAAATTGGCTAAAACAGGGGATACTACCAAATTCTACTCAAAAGAAATAGCATAAAATTACAACATTTTCTCTGGATGATAATCATTGTGAATTTCTAAGAATGTCTTTCATGCTTAACAACGCCCTAATAACTTTCAGAAGTGCATGAATCATCTATTTAACTGTATAAAATATGTTAAAATATACCCCGACGACATATTGATTCATTCAGAAAATGCTGGGGAACATTTATGGCATTTAGAGAACGTTTTAAATATTTTAAGACAAAATAAAATATCAGTTAACTTGAAAAAAGTAGATTTATTATAACAGAAGTTACATATTTGGGTCATAAAGTATCAGCAGAAGGCATAAGACCATCATTAGAAAGAAATCAAAAATAAATAAAATAAAACCTAATATAAAAAAAATATACAGAGAATATTGGTCTAATAAATTGGTACGAGACTTTTATTCAAAATATTTCACAAAAAATCGCTTTTCTTACATAAAAATTATATGATAAGTTCAAATGGTCAAGTGTTGAGAATTAAGAACCCAGTAAATTAATTTATGAGATCAAATCACGTCTTATTTTTGCTTATCTTGATATTAACACACCCCTCCATCTATACACAGGCGCATCAGACTATGCAATGGGGGCGGTACTAATACAAGAAAAAAAAACAATAGGATTTTCAGTAATAAATTAACAAGATAAGAACGTAACTACACTATAGCCGAAAAGGAAGGATATGTAATCCCCAAAACTCTCGTTTTTTCTCGTACAATACTCCATCTTTCTAAGGTCATAATTTACTCTGATAATCAAAATATATTCAGCAACAAGGATAATAATAAAAGAGTCAGAGAAGGAAAATTTTGCTTGATAAATACAATTATCAAATGGTTAATCAATATCAGGAAAGAATAATGATTCTGCTGACTGTATTTCAATATTATATTTAACAAAATTTGCTCCTTATGATCAGAATACACGAGAATATAATAAAGAACAAACTAAATATAAACCAACATACCCTTTTTTGGGTAAAACCCAAATATCTCACTTGCATAAAACTTTGCTTCATCCAGGACAGAAAGCATTATATAGCACCATTAAAAAAAATCAATATTATCACCCTAATCTAAGAAAACAAATTAAATCCGTAATTAACAATTGTTTAGATTTTCAGCGACAAAAAAAACTTTAACACGGAGTTCAAAACAATGAATAGCAGTATTGTAGAAAGGAAACAAGTCAAACTTGTGTCGTCAGATATCTTAGGGCCTATAAAAAGAGAACGTTTTAAAAAAAGCAATAAATCAAAATATCTTTACATCATTACTTTTACTGACGTATATAGTAAATAGACGAGCGAAAATATTATGGAATATAACGCAAAAAGTGTCTTCATGTATTTTATAAAAATTTGATAGGGAAATTTGGGGCACCTCAAAAATTTTTGTCAGATTAAGGTCGCCAATATATTTCCTCAAAATTCAAAAAGATACATGAAAATCACGGCATCAAACAAATAATTACAAGTCCATACAATACGACGGGTAATGCGATATCTGAACGAAGAAACACTGTAATTTTGCAGGTATGTAGATTATTAGAGGTGAAACCACATAATAAACAAAAAGAGACTATATGCATCAGACAGAATTTCGTACATATTTGACATAAAATTTATCTCCTTATGAAATTATTATTAAAAAAAAACTCTGTGAAACTCAAAAGATGATATCTACAATAAGTTATATAAAATGAACAAAAAAAAAATGATCGAAAATAAAAATAAGTTAATGATAAAAAAGAATAGGTATGGAATAAGATAAGGAGAAGTGGTTTTCGATAAAATTCCAATCCGGATAAGTTTTCAGATGTTTTTAAAGGACCATTTACGGTTTCTAAAGTGTCAAGTGATAGGGGATTTGTGATAGTTGATGAAGGTAATAAAATAACAAGACAAAATGTTAAAAATATGAGTAAGGTAGCCTCGGAAGGAACAGGATGTTGTGCTATTGTAGAGAAAATGGGGAAAATAATCAATTTCAAAATTTACTAGAAATTTCATCAAAATTTCTAGAAATTTCGGTTCTCCAACGGGTTACGCCACTGTAAAGAAATGAGGAGAGATAATTAAATTATATTTAAATAAGCGTAAAATCTTTTGTTGATTAACGTTAAAGGTTTTGTTTTTCTTATAAAAACATATTTCAAATAAAGTAATTTTTTTTGTTACGCGAAAAAAATTACTTTATTTGGAAATATATTTTTATAAGAAAAACAAAACCGGTAACGTTAATCAACAAAAGCTTTTACGCTTATTTAAATATAATTTAATTATCTATCCTCGTTTCTTTACAGTGACATAACCCGGGTCGCACGGTCATCTCTTAATAAAAAAAATTTTATTACTCCTATGTTAAAACGTTTTAAAAAAGCTCTGGATCATGAATATTTTTCATATATTAGCTCTAATGATAACATAATTGAGCTTTTCAAAGTTTTGGGTGCAATACCCAGCAGTAAAAAATGCCAAGCCTGTAAAGGCAATATGAAAATGATAAAAAAAACAAGGTCCACATTGGGATATATTTGGAGGTGTAATATTTGTTTCAATGAGAACAATATATTAGCAAATTGCTCCTTAAAATCAACCAAGATATCTCCTTTCGTATTTTTGAAATTTGTCTTCTATTTATATAATAAAAATAAATTTACAACAAATTATGTTATGAGAAATACGGGAATAGGCGAGGGGTTGTATAAAAAGCCCCTATCATTATTTTGATCAAAAATCTCTCAATATGTTAAAAATAATAAAAGACAATTGGGAGACATTTAATGAGGTTCAGATCGATGAAACGTTTTGGGCTCGGCAGAAATATGGGTATGGCGATCCTGGGATTGAAACTTGGATATTCGGGGCATTGAATACGATACTGGATATTGTTGGGTAGAAAAGGGTGGAAAATAGAAGGAAGAATACGCTGCTGCCAATAATATCAAGATAAATACATAGCAAATAATATGTTATTTCTGATATATGGTCTGCTTATAGTTATATTCGTCATAAACATACTGATAGGGACTGCCATAAGTATAACTTTGTCGATCCAGAGACCAGAGCAGTTACTCAGATGATTGAAAACTTGTGGATGCATATGAAGAAAAGCAAACATTATAGTTATGGCATATCATTGAAAACCTTGCCTGATCATCTCAATGTTTTTTGTTCTTCAGAAATTATAAGAATATAATATTATCCAATTTCATAGTGATAATTCTTAATTAAATTTATTTTCTATTAATTTATTAGTATTATTTTTTTTTATTTTTTTTATTAAGAGATGACC
>SDVU01000137.1:0-19679 GCA_016256075.1 Dictyocoela muelleri | reverse complement strand
AAATCATTTTAATTAAAATCTTAAAATCATTATTTTGCTTGTACAAAATACTAAGATGTGTTTTTTGAACTTTGCGGTAAATTATTTGTGAAAAATGAAAGAAGCAACCCTCTACTCTTGACTCAGTGAAAACTTGCTTTAATGAAGATAGTGAAGCCATTTCATAGTCAATTATTATTAATTTAGGATTTTTTTTAATATTATTTCTGAGAAAACTAAATCCTTTTAAATATGAACAAACTGATTTTTTCTTGATCAAAAAATACATCAATGGAAAGTTTTGATTGTTTAGTATTCCCATTATAGTATAAATTTGATAAAAGTCTGATGGACAACTTCGAAATGTCCCATCACATATCCGAATTTTAGAATTTTCAAGATGTATTATGTTGGAAGCCGTTGAAAAAACAAGAATTCTATTTTCATCATCTTCTCCTGAATCATATAAATAAAAACATTCCCCATGATTTGTTTTTTTAATTATCTCGGGTACATCTGAAAATCTGTCGGCAGGTTTTATATCTTTACGTCGCCTAAGTTCAGATATCCTATTTCTCATTGATTTGTAAGTAGGCATATAAAAATAACATTCCTTTGATAATTCCATGTATGATTGGTCTATTATATCTCTTGGCTGCCCTCTTGATGTTATAGCTCTTGTTTTTCGAAAATTTTCAGAATATAACACTTCATTTTTTATAAAAGATGGTTCATGATTTTTATGTTCTGTCAAGGATAAAATTTGATTAGTAAGGGTTGTTACAACTGATGAAGAGCATTTCCTATCTGTACACCTCCAATATTTGTTACAACTTGTTTCTTTTCTTTTATGATAACTGTACCCTTTATATAATAATTTTTCGGCATTTCTTTTTGTTAAAACAATTTCAGGTTTGTTATGATCAATCATAAGGGTTTTTTTCTGGGCGAAAAAAACCCTGTTTCGCCCAAGTGGGCGAAACAGGGTCTAGCCGATGATATATTCATTATTAATATATTAAATAAAATAATTAAAAATACGTAATGAGTAGAATCGAACCCGGTCGCGCCTCCTGCACGGTCGCGCGCTACGCGCACGACATTAAATAAATAAAATTATCTGATTTCAGTCATATTTTTATTCTTAATATTTGTAAATAGTTACATTTTTTACACAAATTTAGTAAGCGTACATAAGAGCTCATAAAAATATGAAATAATTTTTTTATGAGCTCTGATGTACGATTACTAAATTTGGGTGAAAATAGATACTCAGGGCCAATTTTTTTTACTCAAAAATCCGATAATTTGTCACGTCTCAAACAATAGAGTCATTGTGAAACAAACTTTTCTTAAAACTTAATTCATAAAGTAACTGACAACTCGTCTATCCAAAGCAATCAAATGAACGGATGTGGAAAAAAATTGTGTAATTTATGACTTTGTCTAATCAATTTAATATCTGATTTGTTATTTTATAAAATTTGGGAGCCCGACAGTTTAAATTTTAGGGAACCCCGATCAGATCCAAAAATTCTATTATTTATCATTTATTGATTATTAAAATAAAATAACCCCAAAAGAAAATGAGCTATGTCATATAAATTCATATGTATTTTTATTTGATTGTACTAACCACTGTCTAAAGTCAATAAATTTTTTATTTAAGTATTTTATTTGAAATTTTCTTGACTTGATAGATTTCTTAGTGCTAAAACTCTTAAATGTAACATTAAAATATCGTGATTATAATTTTCCTATATTCCCATTAATAAATGATTAGGGATGACATTAACTAGCATTAATATATAGTAGTTATATAAATCCTCCCACAGCAGAATAGCTGATTAAAACTTCTCTAATATCATAATGAAACAAACATATACCTTAAAGTGTTGTAATGATTATGGCGACACTTTTAACAAAAAAAGTAGTAAATTAAAAAATCCTTGAAAAGGCCTATAATTATCTGTATTATGTTTAGTAATAAAAAAAGTAAACTGCGCATACTACTGGACCTTTTATTAGCTTTAAGGAGGGTATTAAGTTTAAAACCAAGAACGAAGGTCTGAAGACCAAGGTTGGAGACATATCCCCAGCTTTGTATATACATCTTCAATAGATATAGTAAAATGATTTAAAATATTAATATAACAATAAAACGGGACGATGTTTAAATTAATAGCTTTAATAACTTTATTAATAATTTATAAAGATTTAAATTATCTAATTACAGCCATCTTGAGATGCTTTATTTTGAATTTTAAGTGTATCTGCCACCTTTTGGTATACCTCATATCTCTTTTTAGCTTTATCCGATGGCCCACCTTTACATTCAATAGCACCGTTTATTGCTTTAGTAGAGGCACCAAACTTGTTTTCTTTAAAACCTGGTTGTGTTGCAACCCGGTCTTTCCAGAACCAAATTGAAGTATCAGCTGCTATTTCTGGGTCTTGTGCGACCTTCTCTGGATTTTTTAAAAGTTGATCCCCCATATTTAAAGCTTCGGATGCTGCTTTATAATTCTTTGGCCATGTGAGTTGTATGAATCCTCTTCCATGGTATGATTTTCCAGGAATTCCAGCGCCGTCATCATATTTGCTTGCACAATTTCCTGATTTACAGTCTTTTTCTTCTATTTGGGTAAGACCTGCTGTTTCTATCAATACATGTGATATAAACATTGCTGCTTGTTCTTTTGATTCTATTTTATCGAGTTTTGAGGCGAGTGCTTCTACATATTCATTTTTCGGAGTGTAGCCCGCGGCTTTTATTGCACTTTGGAGTTCTTGTTTGGATATTTTAGAACCCGAAGTTTTAGATGAACCTTTCGATTCAGAACCTTTCGATTCAGAACCTTTTGACTCCGAACTTTTCGATTCAGAACCCTTCGATTCAGAACCTTTTGACTCCGAACCTTTTGACTCTGAACCTTTTGATTCAGAACCTTTCGATTTTGATGAACCTTTTGACTCCGAACCTTTTGATTCTGAACTTTGTGTCTTTGAATTTTTCGAAAACTCTGGTGATTTATTCGCACTTGATGATTTATTGGATGTGTCATTTGAAGACACTGAATTTGAACCTTTAGAAGTTCCTTTTGAAGAGGATGATAATCCCCCAGATATTTCAGGCTTTGATGATGATATTTGTGATGTATTAGGTGCACTTTTAGCAGATTGTGATGAATTTTGGGGTTGGTTGAATGAATTTTGTTGTATCTGAGAATTTGAGGATGGCTGTGCATTAGAATAATTATTTTGAGGCACGCAAGGTGGTGCTGATTGAGGAGGTGGAAGATTTTGGGAAGGTGAAACTTGGGATGCTGGCAAACTTGTTGGTGGGCATGCTGCTGGTGGATTTGTAGGTGGTGAATTTGCAGGTGGTGAATTTGCAGGTGGTGAATTTGCAGGTGGTGGGCTTGAAGGTAAAGAACTTTGAGGCAATGAATTTACAGAAGGTGTGTTAGATATTCCGGTGCATGATTGCGTAGGTTGAGATTGTTTTGGTGGTGTTTTTTGTGGTGCACTTGACGCAGAAGAACAAGATGGCTGTGAGTTTTGCGGAGTCTCAGATTGAACAGGTTTTGGTGTATTAGGCAGTGAGGGTTTTTGCTCAATATTGGATTCAGAAGATAATTTTGGGGATTTATGAGATTTTAAACCACCCATTGACTTCTTTGAGCCGCCAGTTTTTAATTTAGAACCACCTTCATTTGTTTTGTCTTCACTATCCATTGATTCATTGGAGGTAGAAGAAATCGAGGAAATCTCCGATGAAGGTGATGAATTTGATGTTCCTTTTGATAAATTTTTATTCAAAGATTTTTTTGAAGATGTTTGTTGATCTTTTCCATTCAATTTCGAAGACATCCCCGAATTTTTATTTTTAAGTTTACTAAACGATGATCCAGATGAAGATGCCTCATCAGGATTTTTCAGGGATTTTTTATTTTTACTTTTCTTATTTTTACTTTTATTATTTTTATCTTTCTTATTTTTATCTTTTTTTAGATCTTTTGAACTTTTCTTAAGTGACGATTTTTTGATTGATGATGGAATTTTTTGTTTATCATCTGAACTGCGCCTTTCAACAATTATAACTTTTGTTATCGTTTTAAGGCAATCATTATCACCACCTTTAGAATTACTTGTTTTTTGAATAATATTTTCAATCTCTTTTTGATTTTGTTCATCTTTACTCTGTTTTTTATTTTTGTCCATTTTTTTGTTTTTATCAAATCCAATCGATGATGAATCGCTTGATTGTTCAGTTGATCTATTTTCAGGTTTCTTATCAGCACTATTTTTTGATTTTTGTGGTTTATGGGATTTATTCATATTTGGATCTATACTTTTTTTATTTTTTGCCTTATTTGACGATTTTAGAGAATTACCTGATGTCATTGGATTAATTTTCCACCTCATCATGTTTTTCTCACTCTCCCATTTTTCTTCATTACTATTTGAGATTTCATCTTTATCTTTAGTTTTAGGTTTATCCTTTTTATCTTTATCTTTAGGTTTATCCTTTTTATCTTGATTTTTAGGGTTTTCCTTTTTATCTTGATTTTTTTGAATTTCCTTTTTATCTTTGGTTTTAGGAATTTTTTCTGCACTATTATCATTTTTATTATTCTCATCAGAGTCTGATATTGTCTTTGTGACTGTAATAGTCGTTCTTTTTTTATTTATATCATTAACTTTATTTTTATTATCTTTATTATCTTTATTATTATCTTTATTATCTTTATTATTATTATCTTTATTATCTTTATTATTATTATCTTTATTATTATTATCTTTATTATTGTTATCTTTATTATTGTTATCTTTATTATTGTTATCTTTATTATTTTTAACATTATCACCATTTTTCCGATGATTATCTATATTAGGTTTATTATCACCTTCACCATCTTTATTGTTTTTATCTTTATTATTTTTATCATTGTTATTTTTATCATTGTTGTCTTTATCATTATTATCATCATTTATTTTCTTATCTTCTTTACTATTTTTACCCGCATCTATATTTTGAGTTCCTTTTACAATACAACTAATTGAATTATTGTTCATAGTGCATATTGTTCCATTAGGACAATCTGTCGAAACCCATTGTCCATTAATATCACAAAAATTCATTATATTATCTTTACAATGACTTGATCCCGGAAGACATATATCCTTTGCTCCCATAAGAAGAAAATACAAAATCATGTTTTAACAAGTCTTTTTGTATAAAATATATATTTATTCTATAAACCAATTATACTTTAATGTTTTAAAACTTCTTTGTTAAAGATTTCAGTGTTTTATTGTTTCAGTTTTAGAGTTTTTATTTGTTAAAAATTTTTATAAAAAAAATAATAATTACTAAATATAGTATACCCTGAAATTGTAAATATATTAAATCCTGCTATCTAGGATTAGAAATTTTAGGTTTTAAATTTGAAAAATTTACAGTTTAACATTTACAAAATTGGTAATTTAGAAATATAAAAATATCGATTATTATAAAAATATTTATTATTTTTTTACAACACAATGTAATAAAACTAAAAATAATTGATATTCTCGATAATTATTTTAAGATTATATCTGGTAGTGTACTATTGAATTATATTTGATTCGATAATTCTAATGTTATATTTCAAAATAATATTTTACTTAAAGCTCTAGTCAAAAATCACAAATAATTGTACAGTACATTTTTATATGAACCTGATTTTACAGTTGATGTAATTTGAAATGAAATATAATTATATCTCCGAATTATATAAATGAGAGAGGAATATAAATGTAAAATTGTTTTTTTTTCAGAAATATATAATAAAGTATAAATTACCACTATTTTTTTATTTTATTAAAAAAGAAACTCCTTACAAAATTAGTATCTGGTTACTTTGAGATTAATCATAACAAATATTCGAAGTCTAATGTAAAATAAAACATTATAGTTGGTGAATTAGGATATTTTCATTCTATATATTTTTATTTTTTTAAGATAAATTATATTTTTTATTTTACTCTTGAGTCGCGACCGGTTTTTGTTCCAAAATATCATTAACTCTCAAACGATAAATCATAATATTTTTGAATACGTGAATTCTAACATAGAAAATAAAATATTATTATATGTAGTTATAGTTGCACATTAGGGGAAAAGCGAACCGAACAAGAAGAAGTTGCGTCCCAATTTTCCTCGTGGAGTTCTAATAAACAGTATTTAAATATTATTATGATCATAATTTAAGCGTATTTTGAGTACTAGTACCAGAATACAGGAATGTTTTTCATAATTAATTTATTTTTATAGAAACTTCTAATTTAATTAGTAGTTTCTAAAAAGAAATTCATTCTCAAAAAATTATGTATTCCGGCACTAATACCGTATTTTTTATTCATCACTCATAAGAAGTAATGCAAAAAGGATAGCATCTTCCTTTAAATTTTAATTCAATATTTTACATTCTAATATACCAATTTTGGGTTCTTAAACGGGTTAGTCTATCCTAGAAGTCATATATAGAAGAAAAACGACAATATAGAAACATAGACGAAATTTAAGTCTTCTTTCAAAAAGTGCCTAAAATTTTAAAAAATTTTAGGGCACGTTTAGGATGAAAAGCAAAAAAATGGGACCTTGACCGTTTTTTCCCCCATTATAGTTTTAGGCCGTTTTTTTCGCCCATGTTTATATTAAAATAAATTGTAAATTTTTTTATATTTCGTTTTTCCCCCATGGGAGAAAAAAACGGTCAGGATCCAAAAAATGATTCATTCAAAAATATTTTTTTTCAATTTTTTTTAATACCCCTGTGATTTTAGGAGTTTTAGATAAAATTTTTATATTTACGGAAGATTTACTCGATTTTTGGATCAAGTAAAATATCTCATCATTTTGTAATCAAGTAAAGGCTCCCCGATTTAATGACAAAGTCATTTTGACGGAAAAAATGACAAAATCATTTTATAAGAAAAATAAGCAAATTTAATTTTGTCAAAATTGAAGCATTAATTATATCAAAAATGGTTTTAATTATTATATATTACATTTTGACAACATCCATAGCCACAAACCGAAAAAACGACAAAGTCGTTTTTTCTGGTTTTTTTTTGTCCTTTTTATCGAAAAAACGACAAACTTTTTAATTATTAAAAATAAGATATCACGAGATCTTGCTTCGGGTATGTTCTCGTAAACTCGTATCGAGCGCATCGCGAGCTCTGCGCGAGAAATCGCCTCGAGCGCAGCGCGGTCTTAGCGCGGTAACTCACTACGATTTTTTTTTGATAAAAATCATATAAATATCTTGTTTTTAACAAGAATATTTGATTCTAACGTTCTATAGCAATAAATCTATAAAATTTTTATAAATTACCAAATATGGAAATGGGAAAGTTTAATAAAAAAATTTATATTGTTTTATATACATATTTGAGAACCTGTTTTTATATAAACTTTAAGACTGTCTTATATGAAAAAATATGTCTAAATATCTATATAAAACATTTTTATTTTTTTATTATATTTTTAAATTTCAATATTTGATAATTTATAAAAATTTTTTACAGATAGTGTCTAGAAAACGTTAGAATCGAATATTTTTGTTAAAAACAAGATACTTCTATATTTTTTATCAATAAAAATTCGAGGTGAGTTTTCGCGCTGAGACCGCGCTGCGCTCGAGGTAAGTTCTCGTGAGACCTTATTTTTTAATAATAAAAAATTTTGTCGTTTTTTCGGCAAAAACGACAAAAAAACC
Source organism: Dictyocoela muelleri (assembly GCA_016256075.1). Taxonomy (NCBI): domain Eukaryota; kingdom Fungi; phylum Microsporidia; genus Dictyocoela; species Dictyocoela muelleri. Next base: position 11,931 of record SDVU01000137.1, on the reverse strand, counting down.
GAAAAACGACCTTTTCGTTTTTTCGGGTTGCCTTTTACACTGAGATGACCATACCTTCTATATTATTATTAAAAATCCTCCGATTTTTTTTTGTCATTTTAACGGATAGGGGAAAAAATGATTCATTCAAAATATTTTTTTTATTTCATTTTTTTTTAATACCCCTATGATTTTAGGTGTTTTAGATAAATTTTTTTATAAATACGGAAGATTTACTCGATTTTTTGGATCAAGTAAAATATCACCCCTTTTTGTGATGAAGTAAAATATCTAACCCCTGGGGGAGATATTTTACTTGATAAAAAATAAAAAATAAAAAATAAAAAATAAAAAATAAAAAATAAAAAATAAAAAATAAAAAAATAAAAAAAAATTTAACCTTCTTTTAACAAATAGACAGTCTTAGGATATTATCAAACTCGCAATCACGATTCTCTGCTTTCCACATAAATACATTTAAATAAAGCTGAATTTTTTCTTTCTTTATTCCTTTCATAGATTTAAGTTTACACTTTAGAACATTCCACAATGACTAAATGTCTTGTGTATGTACACCATTGACTGGATTAACAAAATTTAACTTATTATTGACTGTTTCGTGCAAAAAGTCAAGTTTGGTAGATATCTAATTGTCCCCTACTCACATATCCAAATGAATTATAGAACCTATTCTGCATACACACTCTATGATTAGTAATAAAGTCTCAGCTGATATATCCTCAACAACTTTCATATATAAAATTGAATGGGATGAGCTAGTATCAGTGATTCAAAAACCCCATACTTGCTCTCTTGGGCTCCTTCCGCGATGATATTTAACCTTATGGACGAATAATGACTCATATATTTGACAGATAATACCATAGCCTCCAAGTTTTATTGGTTCATGACATAGATATTCTGTTACTTTTGTTCGGCAAAAGTCATATATTTTTATTACTGTCGGTTTTGAAATTGAGTAATCTGAAGTGACTTGGACAATGTTTTTTGAGGAAGACCAGCAATAAATAATAAGCAGAATTTTGTATAGCGGTTGTCTAAACTGAAGAAAAACAGAGTCATGCCTCACAGATAATGTTGTTTTTTAATATCATATATAGTATTGACGCATTTCTAACGAACCCCTTACATGTGATCTCTACGGATTTCGGTTTTCATCTCTGCCTCACAATAAAGACATTTTGTTCAGAATGCAGTAAACCTCTAATTCTAAAATTGTTTAAAACATCTTCTTTATATGCATTTAACATCTTTAAAACAATTCTCTCGAAAACTGTTTTTTTCCATCATGAGGGAGTATTTTTTTTAAAAATTTTAAATTTTTAAAAAATATCTCCCACATCTGTTATCAAGTAAAATATCACCCCCAGGGGGGATATTTTACTTAATCCAATTTTTTATTAATAATGAAATCATAAGCATTAATAAGGCGTATCCTGGCTGAAATGCAATCGTAGAAGTTGGTGTATTTTGTCGATATTCAAAAGATTTAATTTAATATAGATGTAAAACATTCTTTAGTCGAAAAATAATTTCATAATAAACATAAAAATAGAGATGACTAAACTTATACACATAATTTATTTAATACTAAGCGTTGTGAATTATAAACAATTATTTGGGTATCACTGAGTTCTGATTCGACAATTGGATCTATCTAAATTAAATTATCAATTTTCTATAAAGGTTTTTGTTACTATAGACCAGTTTTCCTCGGCGGTGAAGCGAGAATCACAGAAGTTGAGGAGACTGTTATAAGTCGAAGAGACATTATAAGATAACCACCTAGTACCGATGATGATATCAAAAAGACTATTTGGATATTGGGAGCAATCGATTCAAGTGATAAGAGTCAATTTTATATACAACGGGTAGGGAATAGACAAATGGATATATTAACGCGAGCTTTGGAAGGCAAAATGGGTGTTTGCAGTAAATTACATTCGGATGCTTATCCTTCATACCCACGTGTTGCTAAAAATTTATGTTTATCTCATGAAGTTGTGAATAATAGTGAAGGGTTTTATAGCGAAAATAACACCCATACTAATAATATTGAAGGATTTTGAGCCCATCTTAATAGAAAATATGCGAAAAGATCGCGGTGTTAAACCTGATAATGTGGACAACTGGATAGCATAATATACATTTAAAAGGAGGTTTTTGATGAATAACTCAAGAGAATATTTTTTTTAAATTTTCGAATAAATATTAAAAGTATATTTAAGTCAGTATATTTGGAGTTTTTTATATGTTTTTATATTTTTTATTTTCATTATTTGTTTTAAAAATTAAAAATATCAAATACAAGGTCACTATCTTCGGCTCTGGCACGTTTTGAAAGAAGACCACGAAATTTTATATTATTCAATATTCCAGGATTAGTTTTTAGGCACTAAATACTTATTTGATACACCTTGATATTTCCAAATATATAATCTTGAAAAACGAAAAATAATTGAAAAATATCGTCTAAATATTCTTGAAAGTATATTTATTTATTTTTATTCCATTTTTAGTATGTTTTGTATTTCCGAAGCTTCATTTCCGAAATAAAAAACATACTAAAAATAGAAGAAAATATGAAAATAAAAATACGTTAGGAGTATTTAGACGAGAAAATTTCAAATATGTTTACAGTTTCTTGTAAGGTTCTATATTTGGAAATATCCACGTGTATCAAATATGTAGTTAGTACCGTTTTTTATATACTTGTATTTTTATTTACAAATTAGGAAATTGACATCGATAATTTCCTGATTTGTAAATAAAAATGCTGGTATATATAAACTAGTCGAGTAATATTAAATACCTTAAATTTTCGTCTTTGTTTCTATATTGTCGTTTTTCTTAAAGATATGATTCAAGGATAGACTAACCCGGGTCTTACATTATACTTTGTTTGTACAAAAAAATATGAAAATATTATTTAAATAAGTATACATATCAAAATTATTTGATTTTTTGTAAAAACTAAGTATAGTTTAGTCATGTCTCCCGAGTGGGTGACAGTAAATAAAATAAGAGATTAGTATAGCTTTTTGAAAATGAATTATTAAATTTTCACCTATGAATTTTCCACACATGTCATCTATATTATCTCACTATTTTACGTTTTAAATTTTGATCATGATTTAAAAAACCATTATTTTTGATCAATTTGATCAATTATCGTGGAGTTTCTTGAATAAGTTGATTTTTTCAAAAATAGATTATTTCTAGAGTTTCCCTATTTATGATTTCATCATTTTTTTTTGGTTTAATTTGTTTTAGATCTCGTTCTGACTTATTGTGTTTTTTCTCGTGTGATATGATGAGCGTTACACTGTAAGACCCAGATTACTCTATCCCTGAATTCATATCTAGAAGAAAAACGAAAATATAGAAACAAAGACAAAATTTTAAGGTATTTAATATTGCTTGGTTATTTTTTTATATACTTGTATTTTTATTTACAAATTAGTAAATTTTCGATCTCAATTTCCTAATTTGTAAATAAAAATACAAGTATATAAAAAAATAATCCAGCAATATTAAATACCTTAAAATTTTGTCTTTGTTTCTATATTGTCGTTTTTCTTCTAGATATGAATTCAGGGATAGACTAACCCGTCGTAGAACCAATTTTAATTCGTGAATTCATAAAAGAAAAAAATAAAGTAGAATATAAATTAATTAAGATTTTAAAAGAAATGAATACATTTAACTCAATTACAGAATCGAATAAGAATCAAATATGAAAATACAATAAAAAATTGATGAATTCACATTATTGAGATACAAAATATACTGTTAATTTTATTGAAATAAATATAAATTTGTGCAATTTCGTGTGTCCGACCATATAAAAAGTCCCTCCTTGTAATAAAAATAATTTTAAAAATTTTAAATTTTAACAAAAAACAATATAAAAATTTATATCATTTCGATCTTTCTCCCCGGGGGATAGACATGATCCCAAATTTTTTTCAAGTTAATAGATTCTAAATTCAAATCGTTTAAAGATTTTTTTTAATTTACGGGGGATCGATATGATCTAATTACGGGTGAAAGATCGACATTATCCTAAAAAAAATTTATTATTGTGAGCCAAAATATGATTTCGTACCATATTTTTCAAATTTATATATAATCAAATTTAATAAAATAATAAAAACAAAAAATTTAATTAGCGACATAGCAAATATAACATTATTTGGTAACACCCGTCTTTATACCCCATAAAAAATTGTAGATCGCCATTCATAAAAGTATGAGTGGGTATTCTTATTTCAAATAAGCTCGATTTTCGAGATAAATATGTAATTTTTTATGTATGAAAGGATATATGGGTGTTTCAAAAAAAACTATTTGCGACCATTTTTGGAAAAACGCATATATTCGTTTATGCATAAAAACAATTACTTATTTTTTTATATCATGAAATTAAGATTATTTTTAATAAGAATAACTACTTATCATAATATGAATGGCTATTTACTATTTTTTAGGGTGTCTAAAAGCCGGATGAGAATCAAGTACTGTGGGTTTTTTATATAATTACATTTGAAATTGCAAAAATTTTTGTGTATATTATAAATTATACCAGCAATTCAAACAGCAAATAAATAACATCCGTAAAATATGGTAAACTGATTATTACATGGTATAAGTCTTTTTTTGCTATAATCCTTGTTCTTAGGATAAGCAAAAGCATCATTCATGCCTATAAATATTTTAAGGGCTGTTCTATTCGTCAGTAGTTTAGAAATAATCATATATGTTTACTTTTTTAAAAATTCTGTTTATGTTTGTATTACCGACCAAAATTTTGGTCGGTAAAAAGACCTTTACTAATAAATTAATTTTAATTTTTTTTTTAGACAAAATCGTCGCAATTCGCCTCATGAATCAAATAGAGACGCAGTCCCGCTTTATTTTGAAATTATAATATTTTAAGTGTATAGTATTTTTTTAAAAACGTAAAAAATGTTTTTTATTGTTATACCATAAAAAACCAATAATTTATTTACAATATTTTTACATTTATCTTGAAATAATAATTTTTTATATATTTTTTTATTTTATCACTTTATAAATTATACTCTTTTTACTTATTAAAATAAAAATGAGCGGTTAAAAAACTTAAACACCACATCGTAAAAAAATAATTTTCAATCCTTTACAAATGCTAAAATCATTAAATTAAATTTTTATTAAAATTGAAATTAATAAAAACAGAAAAAAAACTTGAAAATTTAAATTTATAATTTTTATTCAAAAATATATTTTAAGACAATAATAACTTTAAAACCATTATTAATTCTGATTAACATGTATTTTAGTCGTAATACTTTTATATTTTTCGTCTTCTTAAACTCATTGGTATTCCTCTTTTCGGGTCAAGGATATATTATGTGGGTAATGCTGATTTTTTCTTTTAATGTCTGAAATTGACCCCAAACTGGTTTTTGTTTATTTTGGTATTTTTCATCACTAAAACCATAGAGGATAAACATATAGGACAAGTTTTATCTTCATTTACCATGCCTATCCGCTTTAGTGGGTCTATAAACCAGTCATTGCTACCAAATATATCAGATCATGAGTTTTGGGTTCTAACTGTGTTCTCACATGTTTTTATTTTTCATATAGTGATTGGAAATAATTCTAATCATTTTGCCAGTTTAAGGTCTGATATGGGGTATTAAACATAAACAATTCAGCATTACTACGTAGTAGACCATATACACCTCATTTTCAGACCAGAAAAATTCACTTCTATGTCTTTGTATGACAATTACTGGTACTGAGTCCCCCATATGACCAAGAATTAGACCTCGAAAAGGCAATCAAAAAAATATAAATAATAGTTTTTTGGAAAGCTACATGTGTGATATTAGCGTGAATCAAGTTAATAATAATTTTTTATTCTAAATATGGCAATTTGTACTCTAAAAAACTCTAATTTATACTCGTGTATATTACCATTTTTAGAAAAAAAATATTATTAACTTGATTCGCACTAATATCACACCGAGAGCTTTTCCAAAACGGCTATCCGCAAATTCGCACAAAATGGGCGAATTTAAGGATTTGATTTTTTTCGTCCAAAAAAAATCATTTTTTCAATTCATATGGATTTATTAAGAATTTACATAAAAATGTCAAAAAGAAATAAAGAAATCATATTACATGATGGATAAATCTATAATATAAATGAAATAAAAGAACAACATGCAAGTGTTTAAAACATTATAAGCGAATCTTTTATTCACCGAAAATTAAAATAATTCAAATGATAATAATAATCCACTAAAATCTTTTTATTAAGATATAATGAAATTTAATATATTAAAATAATATCTGGAATAATTAAGTTATAATTTTAAAAATTAAAATTGATTTAAAAATAGGTTTTTTCTTTTTTACTATAAATTAAACATTTTATATATTCAAATTTATGTTAATATAATTTGTTCGTTTATTTATTTTGTTTAAAAAAATGAAGAACCCCTTTTTGATTTTTTTCGGACAAAAAAAAATCAATTCCGTAGATTCGCCCATTTTGGGCGAATCTACGGATTACCGTGTATATTACCATTTTTAGAAAAAAATATTATTAACTTGATTCACACTAATATCACATTGAGAGCTTTTCCAAAACATATTTTTTATATTTTTTGACTGCCTTTTCGAGATATAATTATTGGTCATTTAAGGTAAAAAATGGGTTTGTTGACAAAACTATTTTAAATGTTTAGATTTAAGTAAAAGCTACTAAAAAATATATATGGATGATAGATGATTAAATTGAAATGTTAGTAAAGAACTTTGTATATCATACCTTTGAGTTAAATGTCAAAAAATCTCGATCTGAAATTAAAAATAAAAAGTGGTATTCTAGTATATTTGTTATATGTAGCCTTTTTAAATTTAAATATGTTTAATCAATATCAATCATTTTTTTACACTTATATCATTGTTTCGTTAAAATTTTATAGAATTAGGCCTCTAAAAGTCAATCAAAAAATAAGCAGAAAATGTGTTTTTGGAAAGCTCTCGGCGTGATATTAGCGGGAATTAAGTTTATGAGAAAAAACAATAAATATTTTTATTTGCGGAAATTGTCCTAAAGTAGTAATATTTATTATTTTTTTCATAAACTTGATTCCCGCTAATATCACACCGAGAGCTTTCAAAAAACACATTTTTTATCATTTTTTGATTGATTTTTCTGGGTCTAATTCTTGGTCATATGGAGACTCAGTACCCAATTACTTTCTGGATCTACAAAAATTTTCACATGATTTGCTATATTGTCTTGAAAAAACATTTTTTTGTTCTTATAAACTCACCCCATTTATCAGTATATATGTTTGAAATTTTTGAAATAAACAATAAATTAAGGAGATTTAATGTAGATTTTTTTTTCTTTTTAATTAGTGATAGAATTATAATTTGCCTTTGAGGAGTTCTTTCAACAAATCCCAAAACACAAATATCTTTTAATATTGTTAATCTATGATATTTTCTACGAACTATATGGCTTTTATCTCTTCTACAATAATGCCACATCCGACCAATTTTTCAATATCATAAATATATTTATAAAAAAACGAAATTAAAAATATCAGTTATTATTTTCCTTACACATTCGATTCTGTAACAATATGTATTATGTAAATATCATCAATTGATTTTTTTGTGGATGTGAGTTATTCGACGGTCTTGAGATTAATCGACGGTCTTGAAAATTTTTAAGAACTTACCCTTAGATGTGATAGAAAGGTGCAAAATAAATCATAGAAGATGAAAAAATATATTATAACGATAAAATTATGTATATTCCGTTTTCAGAATCTTATTTAAATAGTTACTTTTCTGATAAGAAACCACAAAACATATTTTTAAATCACATATTAATGTATAAAAGCACAATTTTTTGGCATTAAATGTTCAAGTGAACAAAAATTATGGGTTCTCCAACGGGTTAGTCTATCTTAAAAGTCATATCTAGAAGATAAACAAAAATATAAAAACATAAGTGAAATTTTATTGTATTTAATATCCCTGATTAGTTTTTCATATACTTGTATTTTTATTCACAAATTACGAAATTTGTAATGTCAATTTCCTAATTTGTAAATAAAAATACAAGTATATGAAAAACTAATCAGGGATATTAAATACAATAAAATTTCGCTTATGTTTTTATATTTTTGTTTATCTTCTAGATATGACTTCTAGGATAGACTAACCCGTTGGATAACCAAATTATGTTACAACAAAGGAAAACCCTCACCCGATGGATTCAATTGGGTCTGTAAAATATAATGTCGCTTTTAACTAAGTGTAAGAGCAAAAAGTGTTTTTGAAGAGACTCGATTAGACTTGAGAGTGATATTTTATATAATGTATAAATACATTAGCCGAATATCACTTGTAGATATTGTGTATGAATCAGATATTGATCGAGGTACTGTTTCAAAATATTCTGATTTGGTTAGAGAAGTCATATGTGATTACATAGTTGAAAATAGCGATATGATATGCGTGTATAATTAAGATTGAACTAGTAAGATGTCGAAATTGACGATAGCTTATTTTTAAGCGAAATTATAACAGAGTTCGGATTACAAACAGCCAGTAGTATGTAAGAGGTGTTGAAATAGGAACAAAGATGCTTTTATAATATTTGTCTCAAATAGAAATTCTGAAACGATGGCATAGATAATCCATGATAATATTATACCCGGCAATACTATCATTACCGATCAATGAAGGGTATATTCTTCTGCTTTACAGTAAAGTACAGTTTTTGAACATCGGCAGATAAACCATTCTATTAACTTTATTGATCCTTAGGATCCTTCTATACATACACAAACAATTGAAGGCCTCTGTGGATTCATGAAAAGGTTTTTACATGAAAAATGGTATTGAAATAGAGCAATAATCAGAGTTTCTGATTCAATTTATCCGGGAACATAAAATAGAAAAACGAAAAAGATTTAATTCTTTGCTTTCATTTTAAAATAAATTCTATTTCTTTCTCTTTTTAAAATTTTCAAGACCTTCGAATAATCTCAAGACCGTCGAATAATCTCAAGACCGTTGAATAACCCACATCCAAAAATTTTTTTATAAAATCATTATAAATAGAACTCATCAGATTTAGAAACTTTTTATATATATAAAAAGTATTTTTGACAACGAATGCCTCATATATATAATTACTTTATTAAATCTTATTATCTAATATTTTTTATAACAATACTGCAATTTCTACTACATTTTTTATAAATTTATTATTTTTTTATTAATTTTTATTTTATAAAAATTTAATTTCATGATTTTTATTCATTTGTGAAGGTTTAAAAATAAAATTTTTTACGTTGGTTTAAGTGTTTTTCAACAAAAATGAACACAAAAAATTATAAAGTATATACAATTCCAACTATAATTTAAAACATATATATTACATGCCTACATATCTATAGGTGCCAACTCGGTGAGAATTATATCAATAGTCTTTAAAACTTTGTTTTAAGTTTTCTAATAATAAGTCACTAAGTAGCTACCATGAAGCCCATCTGTTTACGCAATTTTCGTTTTATAAATTAGTCAACAGGATACTGATAATTATAAACCCATTCATTATTTTTTTATTCTTCACTGCTTTTTACTGAAATGCGTTCCCGAACTTATCAATACCTTTAGGAGAGTCCTTTTCGCATCATTTAAATATTATACAAAGTATTAATCGGCTATAACACACAAGAAAACCCCATATTAGTATTATATTTCTATATTTATTGACCATTTAAAGCCATTAACAATTATTTATTAAAGTGATGTCAACGGGATTCGAACCCCAATACTTTACTATACATTCAAGATAGTTAACCACTTGGCTATCTGCAGTATATATTAAAAAATATTTGCATATTTCAAAACATTTTTTCAAGACTATCAAAAGTGAGATATAGCTTATTTTTAACACTCTTGAATTTTTATTTAGTACCCAAATTCGAATATACTGACGTAATTTTAAACAAATAATTTGGAATGGCATTAAGCTGTCAATAACTATAAAGTAAAATAAAGTTATTTCATGCGGCTTAGCAGACAATTACTTTATCTAACATTATAATTAAGAGAAAGGAACTCTACTACGCGCAGTGAATATTTTGGTGACGAATCTCGCAATATAAATAGAAAAAAGGGAAAGATAAAATGACTATAATTAACTGTATCTTACTGATTCAGTGATAAAACGTATATAACCTATACAGATAGGTCTTTAGGTAGCTTATAATGACGTATTAATTAACCACCAAGAACGAAAAATCAAAGATCAAGGTTTGAAACAACACACAGAGATGACAAGTTTTAATGTTGTTTTCATGTAATTAAATTTTTAATGAATAAGAATCCAGATAGCTCAGTGGTTAACACTCTTGAATGTAAAATTTGAGTATCGTGGTTCGAATCTTGCTGAAGTCACTCTTTAATAAATAATGAGAGGATGATATTAAGCGGTCATAACTATATAATTATAGAATATACACTTTTACAGTGTGGTATAGCTGATTAAGACTTATTGTAATATGAAAATGAAGGTGAATGGAGTCTCTTAGGTGCGGGGATGATTGCGGCGACGCATCTCGGCAAAAATTAGTGAAAAATGAAAATTAATGGAAAGCTACTAATTACCTATATACTGCTGATTCATTGATAAACCGAAGATCGCGTATACAGCTGGGCTTCTGGGTAGCCTAAGAGGGGACGTATTATTGGATTAATAAGAACCAAAGGTCACAGACTTAGATAGGAAACAACTTTCTGGGTTGGTGGATATTTATGTTGTCAACATGTAATATATATAATGAATAAGAATATTAAATAAAAATTTATTTTTATAAATCTCATAATTTAAACTAACAAATTTAAAAAGTCGTAACATTAAATATGACCCTATTTCGTAAATCTCTAAAAATAAATATTTAAATAAAAAATAGTTTTTCTGTAACTAATATATTTTTCATTTTGAAGCGTAATTTTTTTCGTAAATAGCAAGGGTTTAAAAAATTTGCTCTTAATGTCAAAAAAATATTTTACATTGTCTTTTAAAAAGTTAATAAGGATTAAAAAATATATTTAAAACTATAAAAATCAAGATTACAGACATATATAAAAAAAATCAAGTTATGATTAAAAAAAATTCGTGATTTTTTAATATTTAAACTAACTGTCATTTTAAGGCAGTGGGACAAGGCCTAGAAGATGTCTTTGATATGTTGAGGCTACCTTTGGTCTAAAAAAATATCCGATGTTTAATTTGTTACTTCTTTTATAATTGTAATTTTTAATATTGTTTTTATAATTTTTATTAAGAATAAAAATGTTGATATGATTTCTTGTTAACCATATTTATTTAATTATTTTTCTTAAATATAGGTAGTTTCAATTCATATACTTATTCAAGAGAACAAGTTATAAACTTTTAACTGTAGATATGTTATCTACCTCAATATTTCACACCAATAATTTTAAAACATAGATCTAAATATGAACCAATAATTTTGACAATACTGAAAACTATGTCATCATCTTCATACAAAAAACTAACAAAAATTAAACTTTATTAAGTCACGGAATATATCTAATCGAAATTATTTCATGATAAAAATTACTATATTCATTTTACATATAAAAAATTCTCTAAATTTTTCACAATAATTATAATTTTAGTTCCTGAAAAGGCAGTCCGTTTTTTTTACCTTTGGCAAAAAAAGGATGCCATTTTGTTGAAAAATCGTTTTTTTTCGCACAAAATTTTTAATACTAATTGACGTGTGTCGACGGAGTACGGTTGTACTTTAGGTAGTATTCAATTATACTTTTACAAGACCTAAGACCGATTTCTCCGTTGTAATAAATTTTATT
>SDVU01000136.1:0-19707 GCA_016256075.1 Dictyocoela muelleri | reverse complement strand
TATAATTATATAGTTATGACCGCTTAATGTCATTCCCTCATTATTTATTAAAGAGTGACGTCAGCGGGATTCGAACACGATACTTAAATTTTACATTCAAGAGTGTAAACCACTGAGCTATCTGGCTATGGTGACTATAAAAATGCAATATGGTGACTATAAAAATGCAACATGGTGACTATAAAAATGAAATTGACTTAAAAAAATCGGAACTTTTATATTTTGGTCTAGCCGAAATTCCCAAATATAGAAGAGATGGGAAAGAAATACTTATATTTTTGAGGAGAACACACAAAAGAGGACTATATATGGTATTCAATGTGTTGATATAAGCTGTAATTAAAAATATACTAGCACTATTCCCTCTGGGAACGGTGCTTGTATCTTTTTAATTACAGCTTATACCAACACAATGAATACCATATATAGTCTATCTTTTAAGTGTTCTCAAAAAAATATAAGTATTTCTTTCCCATCTCTTCTATATTTGGGAATTTCGGCTAGACCAAAATATAAAAAAAAATAATCACCGCCTCTTATTCGGCTTTTTAAATTTTACAAACATCAGAATATTAGATTGAATGACATATTTAAGGACTAAAAAATGGCTAAGACAATATTAGAAAGAGTAGGAGTGTTACCGTTCTCTCGAAAGTGTCCCATATGCCCAAAAAAATATGAAAAAGCACGAAGGAAAAAGAGAATATTTTTTATTGTTCGAAGATTTGCAATACGATAATTTCATTAAGACATAATGCCATATTACAGGACATGAAGATAAAGTTCAGAACATTTATATTTTTTGCACATTTTATGTTTACAAGAAGACCTTCACAAAAGACTTCTGACGTAATTTAAAGAACTTAAACAGCATCATATTAAAATTAAAGAAAAGAATTGAAGGTAAGATAATTGAAAATAATAAAAAATAGACTAGGCTAGGAGGGGAAAATGTTACATTCGAAATTGATGAGTTTCTGATTGCATCGGCTAAGTATGGCCGTGGATATTTCCCTAAGCAAACATGGGTTTTTGGGATTGTCGAAAGAGTATCAGGAAGGTGTTATATTCAGGTAGTGCCTGATAGATCTAGAGATACACTTGAGAAAATCATTAAAAATATTGTTGTAGATGCTACGTTTATAATCAGTGATGGTGCAAAGGCTTATGATAAATTATCAGAATTGGGGTATCTACACTTGAATGCAATTCACAATTAAAATTTTGTGGATCCATTAACAGGGGCACACACTCAAACAATTGAGTCACTTTGGAACATATTTAAAAAGAAGAAACATTCTGAATATGGAATAGCAAAATCAAGGTTAGAATGATATTCTCGAGTTTTTTGTTTCTTTCGGAATAATAAGGATTTATCTTTTGAAAAGTTTTTAAAATTTGGAATAAATCGATTATTTTACATAAATGTGTTTTTACATTATATTTCTTTTATTTTTTTATTTATTTTATTTTTCGTAACAAGAAATAAAAATATAAGTTATTGTACAAAAACTCTGATTTTTCTGATTTTTCTGTTTTTTTCTAGCCGAAATTTCTAAATTTAGTAGAGATTGGAAATAAATACTTATATTTTTGAGAATAACACACAAAAGTAGACTATATATGGTATTTATTAAATTGAAAAATAGAATTTTATATTAAAAACATCATATATACTACTTTTGTGTGTTCTTCTCAAAAATATAAGTATTTAATTCCCATCTCTTTTATATTTGCAAATTTCGGCTAGACCAAAACAGAAAAGTTCCGATATTTTAAATTTTTTTCTTAAAAATTATCATGACACCTTACTTTAAAACATCATAAAATCCCAAATTTTGTATAAGCGCCAAGACCCCGAAAATTTTAGCTTTTACATATTATTCTAGGAAACTAAACATATCTGCCGCTAGTATATAAAATATAGTATGAAGAACAAAGGCAAATAGTCGACATAAATCATTGAATTGTTGTAGATGCATAAGAATACGTAAAATATATACTCCCACATTCAGTAAAACCCAAATTTAATGTGATCACATTAACAAAAAATAATAAAAACTATATAAAACTCGCAAAGAAATTATTTGATAACCTTGTGTTTAGGAAAATTTATATTAATACCATAATCCCTAAAATATCTTGAAACGACCGACAATAGATAATATCGAATAAACAGGAAGCTTTCCCAGTAGGATTATATAAGATAGCAGAGTGTAAATTACAGTATATTATATCTCACGCGCAGTGCGCGGCCTGCCCCCCCCAACTGAAATATTTAATTTTTGTAACTTATATACTGTTTTTTTTCATATATTGATTTTTATTAATTTTATTTTATGAAATTTTATAAATTTTTTTGACCGAGGGAGTTTAACCCACTAGTTTGTGTTATTACAAATCATTCCAATCTCTAGGCAAATAAACACGGATCTAATATATTAACTGATTATTAATATAAATTTTTGTAAAATAACATTTTTTCATAATAACAGTATTTTTTAAAAAAGTAATAAAAATATTGACTATATCATTTTTGAATTTGAAATAAAGCATAAATATACTATAATTTATAAAATTTAAAATTTAAAATTTAAGTTAGCAATAAAATTTTAATATTTAATTATTAAATTTATTAGTTAAATATATTTAATTTTTAAATTTATTAGTTTAAAAAAAATAATAAATTAATTATGGTGTATTAAACAATAAGTAATCGTGAAATTGATTAACTATTATCTAGTAGGTTTAACTCTCTATGCCAACAAAAATTTAATAAAAATTTCATAAAATAAATTAACAAAAATCAATATATAAAAAATAACAGTATATAGTATAAAAATAAAAAAATACAGGTTTGGGGTATTTTTCGCTATGCGTGCGCGTAATATTATAAATCACCGCTATCAGCAAACATTGGAAAACTTTTTTAACTTAGAATCGCTGTTAATAAAATATGCGTAAAAAAAATATAATTCTCTTTTATCAAAAAACATAGATGTCTACGATATTAAATACAAAACAAGCTGAAATATTTTTACAAATAAATAATAAAGTAAATATACATAAATATTTTTTTTTATAAAACGGACGAAGAATACAGTGTACCCCGCGAAATTTTCACCCCGCGAAATTTTCACCCCGCGAAATTTTCCACTCCGCTTAATTCACAGTTTTTTAGAAAAACCACGTTAAAATCAGTAAATTCCCCGCGAAATTTTTCGACCCCGCTAAATTTTCCAATATTTTTTTTAAATTTTTTTTTACCCCTTAAACATGGTACAACAAGGAAGAAAAAGACTTTCACTTAAAGAAAAACTTGAAATAATAGAGTACAAAAAACAATTTCCTCTAACAAAGAATACAAGAATAGCAGATATTTTTAGTGAAAGATTTCAGTTAAAAATTCATGCCCGTTCTATAAAAAATTTTTTAGTCTCAGAAGACACAATAAGAAATGCATATCTTTTAAATGAAAATTTGTTATCTGTACCAAGATCAATAAAGCAGAAAGAAGTCGAGAAACAACTAAAGGAATGGATTGATATGGTTGAAGGTCGGGGTGGTTACATTTCAGAAGCAATTTTAAAGTCTAAAGCATTAAAGATTTATAATTCTCTTAATTTACAAGATGCTTCTAATTTAAATGAAGATGTTTTTACTGCATCAAATGGATGGATACATAGGTTTAAAAAGAGATAAAACATTTCTCTCAAACAATGTAATGGGGAAGGATTTAGCATAAGGAATGAAAATTTTTTGATTCAATTTACTTTTTAAAAAAAAATTAGAACAATATGAAGACAGAAACGTATTCAATTGCGATGAGACCGCATTGTTCTATAAGCTTGCTCCTTCAAAAAGTTTAGTTACGAAGGTTAGAAATGGAATAAAAAAATACAAAGATAGGTTAACGATAATGCTAACTTGTAATAAAGATGGTACTGAAAAATTAAAGCCGTTTATCATTGGGAAATTTAAAAACCCTAGAGCTCTTAAAAATTTTGACAAGAATTTTTTTTGTAGATATGCTTTTAATAAAAATGCATGGATGACATCCATTGAGTTTAAAAAATGGCTTTTTGATTGGAACTGTACACTAAAAGAAAAAAATAGAAAAATTTTACTTCTTTTGGATAATTGTACTTCCCATAAAAGCACAATTGAACTTTCTAACATTGAACTTTTTTTTCTACCTAAAAACAGTACTTCAAAACTTCAGCCTCTCGATGCAGGCATAATAAGAAGTTTTAAATCAAAGTTTTTTAGTTATCAATTATCTTCAATTGTTAACAGAATAACACCTGAAGTATTTATTGAAAATCTTTATAAATAAATCACGATAAAAGATGCAATCATATATTCTAAATATGCCTGGGATGACGTGAAAAAAGATACGATTATTAATTGTTGGAAAAAAGTTTTTAAACTCGAAAATGATATTGAAAAAAAAGATAGTGATGAAATCAAAGGTTATCATGAAGTCTCTTTATTTTACAAAAATGATTCTCTTAATCCTGTGGATTTTCTCGACTTGAGCCCTGATGTTGGGAAAATTTTTGAAGATACTTTTGATAACAATGAATCTAATGAAGAAATAGATAATAAAAATCACTTTAATGAACTACAAAGTGTTTTTAATGACTACGATACCGATGTTATCGAAGATGATCTAGAAGAAGAGGTGTCTTTTCCACAGCTGATCTTGAATTTTAATAATATTAAGGCTTTCTTACTTAACAAAAACAGATGTAATGAAGAAATTATTAATTCTTTAAAATCTATTGAGTCTTATCTAAATATTTTTAAAAAAAAGGATCAATATAAAACAATTCTGGATTATTTTAAAATTGTTGAAAATAAAAAATAATTTAATTAAAAATCCCGCTAAATTTTCATCCCCGCTAAATTTTCCGTTTTTTTTAAATCCCCAATTTCGGAAGATTTTGCGGGGCATACTGTAGTTAGTAACAACTCTCCGGGTAGGTAGTTATGGATGTTGTCAGCATGTAATATATATAATTTTTAGAATAAAAAAATTAAAATTAGAAATTAGAAATTAGAAATTAGAAATTAGAAATTTATTTCAAAAAAACGACACGAATCGCGCGTCTAGTGCGTGACCATCATTGTATTTTTATCTTAAAAACAATTAGCCTCTACCTATTTTTTTTAAGAAATTACCTTGTGTAACGAATTATAAGGATAATTAATACCAAAAATAGGCGTTTAATCGCGAATTATATTTATTTATTTTTTTAATATTTTTTTCGACCATACATAGAAGTTTTCAGAATTAATGTGTTTCTAATTATAAAAACTATAATATTAGGCTAAAAAAATTAAAAACATGCTTTTTCATTTATATAGCCTCATTTTTGAAATTATTCGGTCTATGTTTGCATTTCTATAGTCTCATGTTTGCATTTTTTTAGACCATTGTTTTAATTTCTATAATTCCATGTTTGTATTTTATAGTCTCATTTTTGCATTTATATAGTCCCATGATGTTATTCCAAGCCCATCGTTTTAAATAAAAATTTTAAAATCACCCTTATGCTAAGCATTTGTTTAAGTTTCACCAAAAAATAATTTTTTAAAATTAATTATTTTATAAGAATGTTTCAATGTATTAGAAAAAAATAAAAATAAATAAAAAAATAAATTTTTCAAATTAAAATTTTCAATATATATATATATATATATATTTAACTGATCATTACTTTAATTAAAGAAAGAATATGCTTTAAGGAATCCAAACCCGAAAATTCATCATATTTATCGACAATTTTCGCTATTTCATCAAGATTTTTTTTAAATTTTTTACTTGAGTTCTATCTTAAATAGTTTCATTGGTTGTTTTTAGAGATCATTTACATCGTTTATTTTAACATCTACAAACTATAAAATTTTCATTATAATTTTTATGAAATCTATTTTATTATTCTTGATGAAAATTATTTCCACACTTCTTTTAAATGTAATTTTTAACGTAATAAATATTTTAGTATTAGCATAAATGTATTTAAAAATTGATTTTTTCGGGGCTAAACAGTTCGAGTTTCGTTCCTTGGGCGAAACGAAAATTGGTCAAATTTATATTGTCCGGTGGTTGCATTATCATAGTCATATCTATTTAAATAAAAATTTTCAAATCACCCTTATGTCAGAAAAAAAAAGAAGGAAAATTACGCAAGAAATGAAACTGATAATAAAAAGGCCTTTATAAGACCATAATATAAAGAGTAAATATATTTTAAGAATGTTAGATTTAAATAGGAAGACAGTTTCAGAAACACTGGAAAAATATAGAGTTTTAAAATTCGAAATCGACTACTGTAAACACTAAGTAAGGCACAATTGTTCGGAAATTCTCCCGGCAATCCGAAGATGTGATTATCAAATACTCAAGCATTTTATAACAATTTAACATTAAAAGACTTTGATGATGATCTAGTGTGTAAAAAAGGTATGTTACTTTCTGTTTCAAGACTAAGTAGAAAATTTAAGCAGTTTGAACTTACACAAAAAAGATTATCACTTATACCAATCGAAAGAAATTCAAAAGATAAATCCAAAAAAAGAACAATTTATGCAATGTAAATATCGTGATATAACCCTAACTCTTATTTTTTCTTGATGAAACTGGTTTTAACATACATAATCGCGTAAAAATATACTTTTCAAAAAAAGGCCTACAAACAGTATCCGCTAATATATATAGAAATATTATTTGCATGTATGCTATTTCATATATTGGATTAATTGCATATAAAATAATTAAAGTGTCACATAATTCAACATTATTCATATAATTTTAGAAAATAATCTCGTAGAGTTCATTCAAAATGCCCTGCAGAAATTTTTATTATATAAAATGTGATTATTTATCATCCTGCATCAGTTTTGCAGGGATTAAAAGAATTAAATATTGCCATCAAGTTTTTATACCTCTATTATCACCAATTTAATCAAATCGATGATTTTTTATCTTGCCCAAAATCCCACCTATAGTAAATTTAGGGTAAGATAAAAAAATTTACATACCCCTATGTTAAACACATCTAATTTCAAGAAATCATAGATAAAAATGACATATATTGAACTAATAAATTATCATTTTTAAAATAATTATTTGCACAAGGAGTATTTTTGTTCGAAATGCAAAAATTCTTTTATTACGACAATATAAAAAGACACATGATCTTAATACACCTAGGTGCATGAATAAAAGATGTAATAACTAAAAGCAATATTTTTCAATAGGAAAATATCTTTTTTGAAGATTTCAATATTCCTTTAATACAAATTCTTAAATTTGTACTTTGTTATATTTCGTGAATGCCGGGATATAGCATAGCCAATTATTATAATTATAATCGGAAAATAATGTAAAAAGTCATTTTCAAAATTTTAAGAATGATTCTTGACTCTGATTTTTCCTGTAATAAAATGGGTGGATTTAGTAAAATTGTACAAGTTAATGAGACTAGCTCAATTATGTGTGAAGATTCATAGAAGTCATTCTGGGGGAAATAAAACTGATTCATATGCATAATTAAATTTGTAAAACAAATTGAAAGGGTCTCGCATTCGTTATAGAAAAACAAACTTGAAATGACGTTTGTGCCTATATTCTGTTTTTATGTTGCACTAAATAGTATAATTTGGTCTTGCAGACATCGTGCATATTCCAATTTAAAAGAGTTTTTTTGATAATGACACAGTATGGCACATGTACGTTTCCTAAATAATGATACTGGTGTAAACACGCAAGCAGTTGAATGTTTGTACAAAAGGATAAAGCTGGAGATTAAGATGAGTATTGGAGTTAAAAAAAGCATAAAGGCAATTTATTATAAGAAATATGTTATTACTATAATACAAAGGTGACTATATAAAAAAATCTTAGATTTAATAAAAATTGATATTTATTATTCCGCGCGTAGCGTGCGACCGTGCAGGAGGTGCGGCCGTGCAGGAGGCGCGACCGTACAGTAGGCGCGACCATGCAGGAGGCGCGACCGTGTAGGAAGCGCGAATGGCTTCTACTCTATTGATTGTGTAGTTTTTTTATTTTTTTTATTTTTTTATTTTTTTAATTTATTTTTTTATATTTTTATATTTTTTTAATTTTTTATTTATATTTATATTTATATTTTTTTTTTATTTTTTAAATGGTTTAACTTAAAAAGTCCGATTTTTTTAATTTATTTGAGAATGATAATTTAAGATGATATGACAAAAATTATTTTTAATTTTTGATTATTAAGAATATTAATTCATAAAAAATAAATTATATGTATTGAAATTCTGACAAACATATATGTATTAAAATATTATATTTTTCAAAATATGATATAATAACAAAGAAGGATTAGGAATAATAAAAATAAGTAATTTTAATTGACTTTTTAAATATCTTTATTTACCTTTTTAACCCTGGATAAATTTATTATTTCAATAATGCCCTCATTGTTTTTTATTTTGATACGATCTTTTGAAGAAGTTCGGTGACTACAGAAATTTTTTTGGAAAAAAGAGGAAAGATTCAATTTTTTTGTTTTCGTATTATTATCGAAATATTTTGCTATTATAACTTTGACACTAATACATATTTGTATATTTAGATAAATTTACTAGAGAATTTTGATCCATTCGCGAAAGGTAATTTAGAGAAACAAAAGGATCCCTTTTTTTTTCTTCTGTTTCAGAACATGAATTAATAGTTTTATTTTTAATCAAAATATCATCTTCAGATTGAATATTATTTAAATTGCCGTTATGATCAATTTGTGGATTTTCGTTTGCATCAATGCAGACAGTATTAAATCCTGAAATTTGTAAACGCAAGCAAAAAGGCGTCTTTTTTGTTGAAACACGTTTGGCAAGATTGTAATTATATTTAACTTTGTCAAGATGTTTAAGCCATGTTCTAACTCCTTGGTTTTCACTATTTTCTTCTTCAAAAATGTGTTTTGAGTGATATCTTGACATTGTCTAGTTAAAAAGCTCAATAGGACCATTTGCTTGTGGGTTTCTAGGCCTTGAGCGTTAAAAACTATCGAAAAACGCCCGCATAAATCTTTTATCTTTTTGTTGATAAACTCTTTCCAATTGTCACTCGGAAGAATCATTGGCACTCCCGTGTTTCTATAAAAGAGTTCTTCTATATTTTTTGACACTTCGATACCAGTCTTATTAAACATTGATAAAAGTCCATGCAACTTTTAAATAAACGTCAATGATGGTCAAAATCCATGCATATCTTTCATTTAAATCTTTGTACCTTTGCATGTCAACAATGTCTAGCATAAGCCTTTCCATAGTTATTTTCGCTGCAATATGGACTTGAGTTTCTTTTATTTTAATAGGTTGAGCCTGTGCACAAGTTGTATATTTGGAAACAACCTCTTGAATGGCGCTACTTAAGAAAACGTGCCCCTTATATTGGGGCACCTTTTGTTCAGTAAAGCAAATTTTTGAAAAAATATAACCCCTCATTGTAATTAAATTTAATGATTCATTTTTTAATAATTCATCTGATGCAATCGATTGGCTTGTTAGAAGTGAATTAATCAAAGAAACAAAAAACTGTAAAAAATTCAATGCTAATAATTCAGTTAAACACATAAGAAACACAGGAGAGGTGTTACCTTTTTATAGATGTGCCAAAAAGAATTGTCGTAAGAGGACATTAATATTTCAAGAGACATTATTTAATCGATTTAAAATTGCATTTAAATAAATTCTTTTTCCTCGTGTTTTTGTTTCTTGGTAATGAAAGAAATTATACCTTCTCTTTAATAACTGCCATATCAGAGCATACATATATTCTTTATAAAAATAAAATGTTTGATATATTTTCAAAGATTCTAGAGAGGAATTTTAGTAAGATTTGAGGACCTGGTATACGTGTTCAAGTAGATGAATCAGTAATTTCAATATGTGGAAAAATTAGCAATCCAACATCTACGGATGATTATATTCGAGATACCACATGGCTGCTGGGTGGTATATAAGAAACAAATAAGAAAAGATTTTTCTTAAAAATTGTGTCTAATAGACAATCAGCGACTTTAAAAGATGTAATTGCTAATTATGTAGAGAAAGATAGTATCTTAGTTACTGATGGCTACCCATCTTATCCTTCAGTGGTGGATGATATTGATATGGTCCATTGTACTGTAAATCATAGTTTAGGATTTATTAATGAAGATTGTGATCATAAAAATGTGATCGAAAATCTTTGGTCTCATTTGAAACTTTCAATTAGTGAAAAAAACGGCATTAAACAGAATAATATTGCATCATTTTTAATAGAATTTAAATTTAGAAAAAAGTTTTTAAACTATAAAGATAAAAACCTTATGGATTTTCATTATCTTGAACTATTAAAAAAGATTTTTACATTAAAGTATATTGATTTACAAGTTCATTTTCTTTGATATGGTTTATTAATCATTATTTGTTATCTATATTCTTTAAGTAATATTTATTTATTTTTTTACTATAAAATACTTATATGCAGAACAAAAAGTGTCCCTAATATAAGGGGACACGTTTTTTTCAGTAGCGCCTCTTGAATAATATATCTAGGTATTTTGAAGAAAAAATGGTTTCGAATTTCTTCGAACATATTAACACCATAATGCTGAAGATTATAAATTTATTTTTGTTTCCACCTTCATAAATTCGATATACTTTGCATGAAATACACTTTTATGCAAACCTTTGTCATCATTAAGAAAAATATCATTTTTTATTAAAAAAGAATCCCTTTTTCTTGTTTATGTCCTTTCATGTTTTGAAAGAGAAAAATCGTGTTCTCCTTGTAAAAATCGTCAGATGTTTTTATATTCATTTTCATTTGTTACAACAGATACCATATGGGTATTTATATTTTTTTATAAATATAAATAAAAAGTGACTTTATAAAAATTTATATTTTAATTCTTCTTTTGTGTTTTTTTCATATAAATATTGGCTTTCAAGATCGAATCTTATCTTGCTAATTTTTTTTTTAAAAAATTTAAAAAATGTTTCTTGATAAAAAAAGAATCGATTTTGGCTTTTACAAAGACATTTCCACATTAGATTCACAATTAATACATTTTTAACACGTTTTTAAGCTAATTTTTAAATTTTACATATGAAAAAAGTTCGATATTTATCCATTTCTCTGTCCGACTTTTTAGAAAAATATTCGAATGATGGGTCTTCTATCGAAAGATTCCCAATTATTTATTAAAAAAAATTTGGGCATCTTTCGATAGAAAAGCAAAAAATGATTTTTGAATAAAAATAACACATGAATATAAAAATATTAATAATATTTTTTATTGAAATCGATAAATTATGGGTTTTAACTTTTCTTGCACACCCTCTAAAAAAATATCGTAAACTACGAAATATGGCTTTAGCAAAGGAATTTTTCATAGTCTTACATACATATTGTAAAAATAAGTTTTTAATATATAAAATATTACAAAATTTTGTAAAATTCGGACAAAATCTAAAATTTACCAAACTAGGTAATATCGGCTTATATTAAAAACTTATTTTTAGAATACGTATATAAGACTACAAAAAATTTTCTTTGTTAAAGCCATATTGCGTAGTTTACGATTTTTTTTCAGAAAGGTGTGTGTAAGGATAGTCAGAACAAAAATTTAAAGGGTTTTTTTTTAATAAATTTTTTATTAAAATTTTTCAAATTTATTTAAAATTATTTTTATTTTTTTAAAAAATTATTTTCTAAGGTAGCTCCTTTGACTTGGGCATCTTTCGATAAAAGACCCTGAATGATTATATAGCTATATATACAATAATATTAAAACCCAATTTCATTTTTTAAATAGTCTTTTTCATTATAAATATTGATTTTTAACTGTAAAATATTAATATATGTATACAAATAAGATTATTTTAAAATATGATGGTATTTGCATTTCAAGTTGGTTTTTCTACAATATTATAATTTTACGAATTATTTATCAACAAAAGGTATAATATGTTGAATATGAAAGTCGTATTTATATCTCAATTAGGTTTTACTGGAGAATGTAATCAAAATTCAATGATACTAACATTTGTAATATATTTTAAAAACTTATATTTTAAACTTATATCTCAATATACAAAGCTATAAACGAAATTTTATATAGGAAAGCTATATTATTTAAATATATGCAAACAGATAAATTTTAGAAAATAAAATAAAAATTGAACTATAATTTTATAGATTATACAATTATAACAATATTTATATTTTATTTCAATTATTTTATAAATAAGGTTTTTTTTTATCATTTTATATTTTAAATTTTTTAACCATAATTTTTTTTATTTTTACAGGTTTTTTCATAGTTATAGATTCCTTTTCATAGTTATAGACCCCATTTTAATAGTTATAGACCCCTTTTTTCGGAGTTATAGACCCTTTTTCATATTTATAGACTCCTTTTTTCATAGTTATATACCCTTTTTTTTCATAGTTATAGACCCCCTTTTTTCATAGTTATAGACCCATTTTTCCATAGTTATAGACACCTTTTGACATGGTTATAAAAACATTTTTCTAGAGTTATAGACACAATTTAAGGGAGTTATAGACTCGATTTACCGGAATTATAGACTCGATTTACCGGAGTATTAAAATATTTTACGAAATTTTTGATACTTTTTTAAATATTTATACAAAAATAGGCACTCCTAAAAAAATACATATAAATATCAGATCAAATGAAATGTCGGTATTTACCCGTCCATTATCATTTTTTTATTGATTTAAATAATTTGAAATATACTATGAAAAATTGCAAGATAAATTCTGGTATTGACCACTTTTAAGCTGTAATAGAATTTAGGATGACAATAAAAAAAATCACTGATAACCGATTATTTGTAGTTCAATAATTCTGGATTGTTTTTTTTTAAATTTTTATTTTTGTCTAATTTGGTAAATAAAAAAGTATAAATTTAAAAATTTTTTCAAAAACGTTATTTTTATTGAACTTTATAAAGATTAGTATATTAGCATTTGGTTTTTTTTTCATCCTAATTTTAAGGTGGTCTCAAAGCGATTTAGTACCTAAACTCAAATATATTTTTGGATTTAAATAATATTATATTTTTATGTAACTTAATATTATTTAAAATCGAAAAGTATTGGCGTTTATACTGAAATTATTCTTAGGATATATTTATTTATTATCTCCTCACGAAAAATCTCGCTGCCGAACTGGGTAGTACTGACATTTAACCGTTTTCGGGATTCATAGGTATTATTTGTGTGGACTTATTTGTGTTAAATATTTAAATGTGCCTATAACTCTGGAAAACCGGGTCTATAACTTTGAAAAAAAGGCTTCTATAATTCTGAAAAAAAGGGGTCTATAACATTGAAAAAAAGGGGTTTATAACTCTGAAAAAATGGGTCTATAACTCTGAAAAAAGGGAGTCTATAACTATGGCAAAAGAAGTCTATAACTATGGCAAAAGGAGTCTATAATTATGGCAAAGTGGGTCTATAAATATGAAAAGCCCTGTAAAAATTAAAATTTAATTATTTTTGAAAATATATATTATGTGGATAACTAAATTTGAAAAGAATGAGATTTACACAAAAAGCAAATGTAGATACTATAATATGCAGATACTATATAAATAGTTATATATATATATATATATATATATATTATACTTATCTTCGCCTACTCTTAATTAAACATCTAGTTTGGTCGGTAATAAAAAAAACTACGAAATCAGAGGAGTTGAAACCGGTCGTGCCTCCTACACGGTCGCCCGCTGTGCGCGCGACATTTATTAATTTTATCAATTTATATTTATCAATATATTACATGTTGACAACATCATTAGCTGCTAACTCGAGAAGCCGTCTCCTACCTTGGATCTGCGAACTTTGGTTCTTGATGTTCGTACAATACGTCACATCATAATCTACTAAGAAGCCCAGCTGTATACGCGATTTTCGTTTTATCAATGGCTCAGCAAGATACAGGTAATTAGTAGTTTTTATGTTTTTTTTTACTTTTCATGTCTTTTTGCTGAGATGCATCCCAGAACTTATCCCAAAGCCTAAGATAGTCCCATCTGCTTCATTGTAATATTAGATCAAGTCTTAATAAGCCATACCACACTGTAATAGCTGTATATTAAAGAATATTTCTATAGTTTTAACAGCTTAATGTCATCCCCTCATTATTTATTAAAGAGTGAGGTCAGCAGGATTCGAACCATGATACTTAAATTTTACATTTAATGTGTTAACCACTGAGATATCTGACCCCTTAATTTATATTTCTAAATAATTTTTTTATCAATCCTAAATTCTATGTTTAATTTTTTTTAAAAAAAAATCATTAATTTTTTACAAGGGGAAAATTTGGGCAAGCTCACTTCGGGGGAAGCGGGTGTAATTTTAGGCAATATTTAGATTTTTCATAATAAAGACGCGTTATTGTTCATTAAACGCAACTACTATTTCTGTCGAGATGTGTATAAGACAAATTTTTTAGCTTATTTCAATTTTCAGTGTCTGGGAATTAATGAAAATATGTCCAATTGAGCAGCTAAGGCAAGAGCGTGAGTTATTTATTAAATCACTTATTGTTTATTTTTTTTCTTTTGTTCTATTTTGATGGGACTATAAAAATACAAACATGGGACTATAGAAATTCAAACCATGGACTATAGAAAATGCATACTAGGACTTTATAAATGAGAAAAATGGGACCATAGACATGCAAACATGACACTATATAAATGCAAACATGAACCTGTATAAATAAAAAACTGTAATAACTGGATAAACCCCACTATCAAACGCTTATTTCTATTTAGAATCATATATTTACCTCTTACATATGTAATTTTTTTCTAAAATAGGTGGTGAGAAATCCATTTTTTATCATTAAAAATTTTTTTATCGTGAGGAATAGAGTGCACTTTTAACTTTAGAAAAAGGGGGTTTCTGGCGTAGGTAATAAGGGTGCATTTTGCACCATTGGTAAAAAATGTATTTTTCATAGGTGAAAATGGATATATTCTCTACCTTAGGTAAAAAATATCACTTTTAGTCATGGGTTAAAAGGTGTATTTTTATCCTTAGGTAAAAAAACAAGTATTAAATAAAGAAATATAAAAATGCTATTTAATCTAAATTCTAATTAAAATTTTAAGCTAATTATTCTTACTGAGCATATTTTCTCTGAGAAAAAACAAAGATTAAATAAAATAAAGAAAAATCTTTTTGATTTAGCATTCAAGTAAAATTTAAAGATTGTTTTAAATAATCTACTGCGGATTTGTATTTAAAGAGTAAGCCTTTTTTATGAGGACTGTATATAGTAGAATTCGTATAAAGGCGAAAATAATTTTCTCTACATAATATTTCGGTAATTTATATACTAATTTAAAATTTGTATTCTCAAAATCTGTTTTGTGTTTAATAATGTATTGAGATAGAACTAGTAACCCTAAAGCGATATCGTTTTTATCGGGATACCATATTCTATTTATAGATAACATTCCGGTTTTATATACAATTTCTACTTATAATGAAAAAAGTACATAATGCTTAATTATGTGAAGACTCTTTAAAGTTATAGAAATAACAGTCATATGTAATTTTAGATTTCCCTGATACTTGTAATAATTTTTTTCTCAGATCGATATTTATTTTAAAGTTAATATTTTTTTATAAATTTCCAAATATAAAATCCTTCAGCCATCATGTATTTTCCTTTTACTATGGCGATTTCCTAAAAAGTCAGGGTGTACTAACCCGTTGGAAAACCAATAGATATGGAATTTCCTCAAGTTTTTTATTTAGAAACAAGCGCTTTCTATTGTCGTATCACACTTAACTAACCTAACATCCACAATAAAAATACAATTCATACTTGTTATTAATATAGTTTTTTTAATCATAAAATGCTAGTGTTTAGTCATAATTACATAATTTACTTAGATGGTTTATAGAATATTTATTTATCATGATTGAATTGTGAAATAAGGATTTTTTCCTATAATAAACATTAAATGTATTATCTTTTGACTAATTATTGTTCTCGATATTAAAAATTTATAACGTTTTCAATCGTTAAACCGTAATTGGAAAATATTTTTTTGGTTTTTAATTACTCAATATTTTTATCTGATAATAATAATAGAATTCAGTATGCGTATGTTAATCATTGAACTGGGCTATAAAAATAAAAATACTTTTTATTTAAATCAGTATTTTCAAGTTTACAAAATTTAAAATTTTTAGAAATCAACCCAAAAAGTTCTTTTTGTTAAAAAAATAGAAATACCCCTATGGAGAATAACAACTTTTCATTTCTATTTTCAAGTCGCTCAACACGTGACAGATATACGTTAGGCATAAGAACGAATATTCTAAGTAGTGCTAAAATGAATACAGTAACGCGGTCTGAACGTATTGAACAGCGATATATAGACCGAGCACCATATAAAATACTTGATGCTCCGGGTATGCTTGATGATTATTACTTGAATCTTGTTGATTGGAGTACAGAAAATATAATTTACATAGGTCTGGGTGATTCTTTGTACAGCTACAGCATTGAAACTAAAAGTGTTTCTGAGGTAATGACAGGAGATGGTGGAAATGTATGTTCAGTATCTAGCAATGGCAAACTATTAGCTGTTGGTAAAGAAAATGGGAATGTTTGCATAACTGATTCTGAAAAAGGTCTATTTGGAATACGACAAGAAGAAGGGAGAGTGGCTACTTTGGCTTGGAATGGTAATGTGTTAAGTATTGGATCGAAGTCGGGAATAATCACAAATATAGATGTTAGAGAAAAGAAGCCAATTGGAAAGTTTATTGGGCATACTCAGGAAGTTTGCGGACTGAAATGGTCAATCGATAAAAAATATCTCGCATCAGGATCAAATGATAATTTAATTAGAATTTGGCAATTAGGACTTCCGTCTTCACGAATTATTCTTGACGGCCATCTATCGGCGATAAAAGCATTGGCTTGGTGTCCATGGAGAAACGGTATATTGGCCAGCGGTGGTGGTACAAAAGATAAAACTATACGTTTCTGGGATGTTGAAAATAAAAAACAAGAAAAAATAATCAATACGACATCTCAGGTTTGTACTCTGAACTTTGTTCCAAAGTATAAAGAATTAATTTCATCCCATGGATATTCCGAGAATAACATCAATCTTTGGAAAGTATCAACAATGAAAAAAATATTTACAATTGGTAGTCATGATGCAAGAGTTCTTCATACAGCAATTTCCCCAGATGGATGTACTTTTGTTTCTGCTGCAGCCGACGAAAATTTAAAATTCTGGAAAATTCTTGAACCTGAAAAAAAGACTAAACGAGATAGCATTTGTTGGAGATAGAATTTATCTTATAATTGAATAAATATATACCCTATAAATTTTACTATAGATTGCAATTGATTTACCTTTATTTCTTGAATATAAATTTTAATTAAAATAGTATTCATATAAAATAATGGTTATTTTTCAATATCAGTTTAGAAAAATCAGATATCTATATACTTTATACTAATTATGCTTTATATAGGTATTTGAATATTTAAGTAATGTTAATATATTCTGAGGTAAACATATTCAAACCAACATTTCATGAATGGTACTTATACTGTTAATATTTTAATTTATTGGTTTAAACTGGTTAGCTATCACCTCTCTAAAATATGGAACCGTCGTAAAGAAGATTATAGTTACGATTCTTATTTGAAATAAGCTTAAAATAAAAAGAAAAAACTAATGTATAAAAAATGTTCTTTAGAGATATCTACCGTCTTTGAATTTATATGTCGCTTTTGAAAAATTTTAAAAGTTAACCTTTAAGATTGGATTTCGAAAATTAAGATTATAGAAGATGACAATGTAGATGTATATATTCTATCGGCTGAAGAGTTCATAAATATAAATTTCACAGAGGGTAACATTTTACAGTGTTTTGCCAAATATAAAATGGATATTTTAAAAATATGGCTTGGTTAATATTTTTTTCGCTGAGAATTGGTTAATAAATGTGTCTTAACAAAGAGACCTTAGTGCGGGGTTTGAAACAAAAATGTTTATAGAGGCCATATTAAAAAAATTTAAAGTAGGTGACCACACAAAAAATATAACTCAGACAATATTGATAGTTTTGGGGGTGCTTCGCCATTATCGGGCTACATCGATATATATATTCTGGACCCTTTAAATTCAATATGTGTCAGTGAATTCAGCATTTTTTTAAAATAATGAAATTTTTAGTTTAAAATAATTTTAATAATTTACTAAAAAAACATCTTGAATTGACTCATGGAAGATTCATCAATGTAGCTACATCTAAACATATTTCTTCAAGCAATAAATCGATATCTACTCGTTTTACTCCATGTAGTTCATGCATATTTGATTTCATGCATGTCCATAAATTTTAAAATTATTAGTGTGTACACCTTCTTATTAAAAAAAACCCTCTGAATGATTGAAAATCTTTTGAGTAAGACTTAGATCAGATGCAACTTATAGGTATCTTATAAAACCATCACTATTTAGTATAAAACGTCACCTTGTTCTGACCCGGCCCCAGCCCCTCTAAAAAAGATAAAGTCCCATCCCTTTGAGCATATGACATGATTCTTATTTGAAATAAGCTCAAATCACGAGATCTTTCCAAATATGAAAGAATTGTAATATAGAAGATTTTATGGAGGGTTTCTAAAAATTGTCGCTCTGCGGAAATTTTTAGAAATCCTCCATAAAATCTTATTATGATATAATTCTTTCATATTTGGAAAGATCTCGTGATAATGAGCTTTTTAAAAATAAGAATCATGTTATATGCTCAAAAGGGTGGGACTTTACCTTTTTTATGGGGCTGGGTGCCCGGTAAGAACCAAAAAATATATATTTAATTATATTAAATATTTTATTTTTCATAGTGTAGGTATTTGTAGAATATTGAATTATTTGGGTACTGGGTTCGAATTCTCCTGATGACATTATTAATAAATATATAAATGCCGCTTCAAGCGCATATGTCGCGCGCTTAGCGCGCGACATAATATATAATATATAATGTTTTTTTTATATTTTTTTCTGCCGTTATAAGTGTTTTTATAATATTATAATTTATGTACGGAACTTCGCTAATTTAAAAATTTCGCTGATGGCTACGTGTCGAAAAAACTCTTCTTTTGAAATTTTAAAATAGTTTTTTATCGGCACTACAATTTCTCCGAATACATCTCTTTTTTTCTCTTAAATTATATATATATCATGGAAGAGCTTGTCTTATTTGTTTTTGATTTTATTTGAATTATTAATATTATGGTTTATTGATACTTTAACAAAAAAAATATTTGTGTCAAAAAATCCACAGTTTACCCGAAAGAACAGTAACTTATATATTTTTCTCGCATTGACAAATTTTAATATTATAACTTATATATTGAATATCTAAACTATTGAGGCTGGACATCGTTTCGCCCAATATGGGCGAAACGATGCCTTTTTCGCCCACAAAAAATGCCCCTCAAAAAATTGTAAATTTTCAGATTTGAAAATTAAAAAAATTAAAAAAATCAAAAAATTATGAATTTTGAAAAATTATAAATATTAGCAGTTTATTTTTTTAAATTAAAATATTTTTTCAAATATATTTAATTA
>SDVU01000135.1:0-19744 GCA_016256075.1 Dictyocoela muelleri | reverse complement strand
TATCAAGTATTTAAAAAAATACTAGAAGAAAAAAAGGACTCCCCTTCCACTTCGAAACATTTTGAAGAATAAATTTCCTTAATAAAGAATCAGTTGAAAGATGACAAGGTGTCAAGCAATAAGAAATTTGAAGAACTAGAAAATAAACTTACTACAATTCTTGATATTTTAAATAAAAAACTTCATTGATTTATTTTTATATCTCTTAATACGTTGTGAATAACAGCACCTGCTATTATTAATTTTATGTTTTTTTCATTCTCGCCTTTTACTATAGGTATAGAAAATCTTTTAAATTTCCTTTTGAATAAGCCAAATGCATTTTCAACAGTCACACGTTGCTTTCCAAAGTTTTTATTGTATTCCCTTTCAGTCTCACTATTTTCTGATCTTAATGGTGTTTTAATATTAGTAAAAGAGCTATAAGCACTGTCTGCTATTGCGTGATATGTTGTTAAACCTTCTATTACCTTCTCAGACTTGAACTTCTATAGACTCTGCTGTCATGAGCAGAGCCGTATCCTAAAGTTAGATACCTAAACTTCATATTATGGTCAACTGCCATCAACCAATTCATTGTATAATCACCTTTTCTGTTAAAATAGGAAGAACTGTTGTGTTTTGGAGCGTTTATTTTAATATGTGTTCCATCCAATGCCAATGCTGTGTGTTCTAGAGAACCTTTCTGTGAAAAACCATTTGATATTTGAATTAATTCCGCATCTTCTGGTAATATTATAAACTTTACCGAGAGCTTATAGAGCTCATCTCCTTTCTTTTTTATGTTTCTTCAACAAGTACTATGTGATCTTTCAGTTTCTTCGCGAAGTTTTCTATAGGTGGGTGCATGTGATAAGTAAAGAAGGAAGATTAAGAATTCAGTTCCATTTTTTTCTGTGTTGTTTTCAGGGAAGAGTTTTTTGTACACTTCTTTAAAGTTTTCTTTGTCCATTCTAAAAGTCTCATGAAACTGTATCTCTGTCATATTGAAAACGGTATTTATCCAACTAGATGTATATCTAAAATCATTATCTTCTGAGCTTGAGTCTAGTAGCAAAAAAAGAAAATTGACATCATTCATGTAAGGGGTAAAAATATAATTAATTTAGCTAAAAAGACCGTCATATATTTTTTTGAAACAAAGACTGGCAACCCTAAAAAACGACCAAGTCGTTTTTTTCGGAGTTTTTTTTTTCGTTTTTACCGAAAAAACGACAAACTTTTTAATTATTAAAAATAAGGTAGCACGAGAACTCGCTTCGGGTGTATTCTCGTAAACTCGCCTCGAGCGCATCGCGAGCTCTGCGCGAGAACTCGTCTCGAGCGCAGCTCGGTCTTAGCGCGAGAACTGCCCACAAATTTTTCTTGATAAAAAATTATAGCAATGTCTTAGTTTCAATAAGAATATTCGATTCTAACGTTGCCTAGACACTATCTCTAGAAAATTTATAAAAATTACTGGATATGGAAATGAAAAAAGTATAAAAAAATTTTATTGTTTTATATACATATTTTAGTATTAGCTTTTATAAAAACTTTAAGGCCATCTTATAGGAAAAACAGATGATTAAAATATGTATATAAAACAAAATAAATAATTTTTTTAGACTTTTTATATTTCCATATTTGGTAATTTATAAAATTTTATAGAGATAGTGTCTAGACAACGTTAGAATCGAATATTCTTGTTGAAACTAAGACATTGCTATAATTTTTTATCAAGAAAAATTTGTGGTGAGTTCTCGCGCTAAGACCGAGCTGCGCTCGAGGTAAGATCTCGTGAGAACTTATTTTTTAATAATTATAAAGTTTTTTGTTTTTTCTCTAAAAACGACAAAAAACCCCGAAAAAACGACTTTGTCGTTTTTTTGGTTTGGGAACAAAGACCATCATAGATTCTTTGAAACAAAGACCATCATAGATTTTTTTATAAATTTTTTTTTATATGATCATAGAAATTATGACGCGCCTAATAAAAATAGTTTTATGCGACTATAAATATGAAATTCTGCAACTATATATATTACATTTTGATGACAAATATAGCTGCCAATCCGTAGATTTATCTTATACAGTGGTCTGTGACCTTTGGTTCTTGGAGTTAAAACAATACGTCACTTCCTAAGCTACCCAGAAGCCCAGATGTATACTCTATCTTCGTTTTATCGATGACTCCGCAGGATAGTGGTAATGAGTGGCTTCTAATGGATTTTTATTTTCACTACTTTTTTGGAGAGATGCGTCGCCGCACTCATCACACACCTAAGAGAGTTCTTTCTGCTTCATTGAAATATTATACAAAGTTTAAATTAGCTATAGCACACTGGAACCGCGGCGCTCGAACTCGCAGACGGCGAGTTCGAGCGCCGCGGGGACGTCGAGTTTGGCAGAACTCGCAATTTTTTAAATTTAAGGGTGTATTAAAAAAAACAATTAATCAAATTTTATTTCAAATTAAGTTATAATAATGTCAAAAAATTCATTGATGATGTAATGACTGTAATTTTCAATTATGCATACTTGATTTAAATTATCCCACCGCTTTTTATGTTTTACTACACCATTTTTAAGATTCATAGCTACCACTCGTGTTTTTTATTCTTCCCTTTTAAGAATAAGAATTAATTTATCAGTACTCTGAGGAGGAGAAGTTAAATTGTTGTTTATATGACCATACCAAGCTTCTAAAATATTCGTGCTGGTTGTAATATTTTGTAAAATTCGATCATTCAAGTTCCATGTTAGCATGTTTTTCGCCGATTTATTATCTTTTACCAAAAAATTAATTTTAAAATATTCCAAAACATCATTCATTTCATGATTATTTTCATTATGGTCAATACTATTTTTCAAATATTCAAAGGCCTCGATAACATCTTCTATTTTAATGCTAACGCAAGATTTTTTTTTAAGAAATCTTTGAATATTTGTGATGTTTTGTAAATATTTTGAAATCCAGATTTCTGTAAAGAACGCCGGAAATTTGTCGAAAATGAAAGCAACATGTATATATTTTAATATAAAGGAAAATATTTTTGACTGCGGTATATTGTCCCTGTTCAAAATCTAAAATAAAAATACTTGGTATTATATTTTTTTTCTTTTAAGAATTCATAAATAATTTCATAAGATTTAATACTCTTTTTTTTCCATCAAGGCAAATAATACTGGTATACGTTTATTAAAATACATAATATGTATTACATGTATTTGGTAAAATTTGTGGTGTTATCTTAAATGTTGAATATGCTATGAAAACAGTAGCTTTGTTGATTAAATTTAAAAAGAAATTTCACACAAAGATAATTACTCTTGATTCAGATGATGGTCCAGTATCTAGCCTTAAAAAGTTGTCTCCTTCTAATGTAAGACATTTACTGGAATCTATAACTGTATCAGTATCAGTTTTTTGGATTTTATTTCGTCTTATACTGTTGAAATATGAGCGATATCTTTGATGACTTGCAATCATTAAATCCGGTCTTATTTTTGTTAAAGTTAAAGATGCAGAAAAAACATCTACAAACAACTCTGAAGTTATGATAACCTTTTCTTAATCTCAGCCTTCATTAATAAATGATTAATATGTGAGGATTCCTCGTCATGAATATGTATAATTTCTTCCTTTATTTTTTTTATTATTTAAAATAATCCTGCCCGGGCAATATCGATGACGACATCTATATCTTATTTTATCACTAAATACTTTGTCAATGTTATATATAAAGCCATTATATATACAAACTTCGACATTTCTTTGACTTTCTATAAATTTTATTTGATTCATAAGGGGTTAGAAAATTTTAATTAAAAATGGCGAGTTCGGCCAAACACGCCGTATCAACACGGTAGAACTCGCCGTCGGCGAGTTCGAGCGCCACCCTTTAATTATCTAGTTATGACCGCATAGTTTCATTCCCTCATTATTTATTAAAAAGTGACGTCAGTGGGATTCCAACCACGATACTTAAATTTTACATTCAAGAGTGTTAACCACTGAGCTATCCGGCTCTGCGACTATAAAAATAAATTTTGAGACTATAAAAAAGAAATTCTGTGACTATAAAAATGAAATTCTGTGACTATAAAAATATAAATTTTACTACTATAAAAATGAAAATTTGTGAATATTAAAATGAAAATTTGTGGCTATAAAAATGAAAAGGTTGTAAACACTATTGTTTTTAAATACAATAATTAATTTTGTTTAAAAATTGTACGAATGCTTAAATACAATTAACTTAAAATTATTTCCTTTTTTAAATATAAAAAAATTATTAAAATGTAAAATAATAAAAAAAATTACAAAATAATTTATATAAATTAATTGAATTTCAATTAATTCTAATTTTTTTTATTCTTATTACTAATTTATAATTCTATTTTTTATCCCGTTTAGTGTTTTTAGCAAAAATTTTATTTTAATAAAGATTTAATTTAAATTATTTCCAAATCTTTTCATATGTAATTACATTATTTATTTAAAAGTAATTTACAAAAATAAATTGATATGAATTTTTGTGAATATTTGATAATTTCACACAAACTTTAATTATAATTTAATAATTGTTCTTTATAATTTATGAAATATGGGTGTCACAATTTCAATAAGTTACATGCTTTTAATTTTTTAATAAAAAATTAAAAAAAAACAATTTTGATATGTATTTTAACTTTACAAGTGAGAGGTCACAAATTGTAGTGAGGCTATTAATAAATTCATAATACTGAATCTGTGTTCACAAACGGGTTAGTTTATCCTAGTAGTCATGTCTATATGAGAAACGACAATTCTAAAACGTAGGCGAAATTGGTTCTTAAACGGAGTCGTCTATCCTAGAAGTCATGTCTAGAAGAAAAAAGACAATATAGAAACATAGACGAAATTTTATGGTATTTAATATTTACCGATCAGTTTCTTATATACTTGTATTTTTTATACAAATTATTAATTGTCAAAAAATTTCCTAATTTGTAAATAAAAATTCGGGTATAGAAAAACTAATTCGGGAATAATGAATACAATATAATTTCGTCCATGTTTCTATATTGTCGTAATCCATCTAGATATGACTTCTAGGATAGAATAACCCTGGTCTTACAATATACTCGTATTTTTATTTGCAAATTAAAAAAATTACGTTACTAACACGCTTTAGGGACGCCATAAATTTTGAGGAGAAGAAAAACTGAAAAAATATAAGATGTGCCAAATGATTTGTGAATTTATAATCCTGGAATACATTTTTTAAACGTCAACATTTTTTTTTTCTTAATTTGACTTTGCCAAATTAAGGAAAAAATAAATTATGTTGACGTTTAAAAAAAATGTATTCCGATATTATAGTTTCATAAATCATTTAGCACATCTTATATTTTTTCAGTTTTTCTTCTCCTCAAAATTACTGGCGTCCCTAAAGCGTGTTAGTGCCGTAAATTACATAATTTGCAAATAAAAATACGAGTAGATTTAAAAATAATCCCGGATTATTAAATATTTTGATTTTTCGCTTATGTTTTATAATTGTCGTTTCTCATATATATGTGACTTCTAGGATAGAATACGTTGTGTGCCAATTCGCCCGAATCTCAGTTCGCCCGAATCTCAGTTCGCCCGAATCTCAGTTCGCTCGATTTTTATTCACCTAAAAAAAATCCTATAATTATAAAAAATAATAGATTTCATTTTGTAATGTTTAAATAGATATTAAAAAAAATAAATAATTACATTTTTACGATTTAGCTATTTAATACCTTTTTAATCAAGATAGGTGATATTTTTTTTTATTTTAAAGATGATATGTAATGGCTACAAAATTTTATGCTATGAAAATTAACCAATTAATAAAAATGTGTAGGATAATTAGTCAAATAAATTATAAAATTTTGTATTTAATAAAGTTAATCAAGCCTTTTAAGATATATATTTTAGATACTTTATTATGTTAAAAATTAATAACTATTTAAAGTTTCTTTCTTTATTTACATAGAGTTTTTAGTACTCTTTAAGTACATTTACAGAAGCATTTGTACCATCTTAGTACTTCTTTAACTTTTAAATATAAGAAGTGATAATCTGTATTTCATTTTTCACCCTCGGGATCTCAAAGTAATTATTCATTTTTTATAGGAAATTTTTTTAATTTTTTTATACGAATTGAGACTCGAGCGAATTATGAATCGGGCGAATTGCGAATCGGGCGAATTGCGGTATAACTGATAGAATAACCCGTTGGTGAACATAATTCAATTTTTTATGAGGATTATTAAATTAAATTATAAAAAGGTGTTGATGATTTTTTAATACGGTTACAATTTACAGTAAAATTTCATTAAACTATCTGGCACCTAAAAATTTACGGTTCTACAACGATTTAGCAACCCATATTTTATATAAAATTGCAGTCATAAAAGAAAATAAGACAAGTCTTATTTGAAGTAAGCGAAAAATCATGGTTTATTTTCAGATATAATGATTAATATGGCGCACAGGTGCTACTAGGTTTGAATCGCGATTTAATCTTCTTTTATTTTTTTCTTAATATTTTTTTTAAGTTTGTACTAAATAAATTCTCCCACTGAGACACGAACTCAAACTTAGAACTACTAATTATCCCCACTAGACCATATGTCATAATTAATTACATTACTAATATTTAAATATTAATAAGAAAAATATTAAATAAATTTATCTCAATGAGGTCTATTAAATTAGATACATAAACACTATTGTTTAAAATTAGAAGGTTTTCTAGAAAGAGGTCTAATCTCAAACTAAATCTAAACTTGACATGATTTATTAAAAATAAAAAAAGTGTTTAAATCGAGACTCTTTCCTAGTAGTGTGCTGAGCGCGACATATTTAATATTCTTTTTAATTTTAAATTATTTTGTGCACAAAAATTTATAATAAAATTATATAAATCTTTAAAAAAAGACTGTGGTAGTATTTAAAAAAATATCTAGATATAAAATCTTTTAAGACAATAAAAAGCCAGAAAGCTGAGTGGTTTACCTTCTTGAACGTAAAATATAAGTATCGTGGTTCGAATCCTGTTGACGTCACTCTTTAATAAATAATCAGGTAATATCATTAAGCGGTCATAACTAGATAATTATAGTATAATATACAGTTTTTCCAATTGGTACAGTAGTCGGCGATTTTTTTTGATATATAAAAATGTCGATTCTCTTATCTCTAAGCAAATAATGCAGCCATGTGAATATTTGCGCTATAAAAATTGTTTAAATGTAGCATAAATATAATATAAATCATTTTTTATTACTAATCAAAGTGTAAATACGACTTTTTTAAAATTTTAGACTGTCGAAAACTTTGATCTTGTCGTTTTTTTGATCCTATTTATTTTTTAAAAAATACATATGTTCGTTTCAAAAGCAAATATTATTTTTAAAACATTTTTTAGTAAATTTTTTTGAACCCATATGACAAGAAATATAAAAATAATAAACTTATTAGTGATTTAAAAGATTGCAGAATAAATAAATGGCAAGGTATATATGATGGAATAATTAGTGAAAATGTATAATCTTTATAAGTCTGTAGCAACATCTATCATTATGAATATAAATTGTTCAATAGATATTGATTATTGCGATAATTTGACAAAATGAATTCCCAATTTGTCTTGTAATAAAAATAAATATTTAGATATTTATGCATTCATATGTTAAAACATAAAAAATGCGAGGAAAATACTTACCGATTTTTAATAGCCAATTTTTTGAACAAAAGTAGGTTTTTATGAAAAAAATAAAGCTTAGAAATGTAGCATTTTTTGTAAGATGTTTTTTTCATTTTATTTAGTTTTAGGAAAATAAAATGGCGTAGCAGAAAGTACTGATTACCCATGATAGACATATTTTAATCGGTATTAATATCAACGCTATAGGTATTTTATACAAATGATGTTTTAAATATAGACAAAACGTGTCTTTACATAAAATATGAGCATGATAAATCCTATTTTTTATACAAGAAAATGTACTATAAAAATATAAAACAAGATTGTTTTTAATGCTCGATGTTAGTATGTTTTGTGAGAAGTTAATGTCTTTTTAATAATAAAATCTAAAAAACTCCAGGCATTTATAATTTGAATAGGAGGTCTATAATATATCTTATATAACTGACAAAATTCCTGGCTAACATCTGATTTTTTTTAATTTTTATCACAATTCACTATGTGCAAAAATAAAAATAAAAAACTATTCTATTATTCTGGATAATTTTAAGGGGCTTAAGATGTAATGAATCTGGTATTAAATTGAAATTTCCATGCCGTTTACATATCTAATATAACCGTTATAATTGGATATTATTAATTTCTTCAAATAGTTTTAATTAATTTTTAAATTCCGAATGCTTAATTAATGATCTCAAACATGAAGTGATTATTCAGTAAAGTAATTTATCATGTGTTTTTATATGATTTAAGAGAGTCTTTAATATGTTTTATTAATATATTGTTTTTAATTGAAGGAAAAAGACTAATATTATGGAAAAAAGGTTAAAAGAAATAGAATGTCTCTATATCAACATCTAAAATAAAGTATTCTAGAGATAATATTGTATTTTTAAAAATGTTATAAATATTCATCAAATTTTATAACTAAGCAAATTCTGATGATTTGTTAATAAATTACGCTAAATAGCTCGAATTTGAAAGCTTCCCAATCTTAATATATTAAATAAAGTCTAGATTCATAGTATATGATTTATGAATAGTATATGAACATATATATAATAAAATCGGATTTATATTTATTTAAAAAAAATAACTATGAAAAATACATGAAATTTTATGTTTATAGAAATGTAGATTTTTTCGATCTTTTCGATTTTTTTAATCCACATTTTTTTAAAAGTGACTAAAAAAATCGACCACTACTGTATAGCTAATTTAGACTTGGTCTAATATTTCAATGAAGCAGAAAGGACTCTCTTAGATGTGGGGATGAGTGCGGCGACGCATCTCGGCAAAAGTAGTGAAAATAAAAATTCATTAAAAGCCACCAATTACCTGTATCCTTCTGAGTCATTGATAAAACTAAGGTCGAGTATACAGCTGGGGTTCTGTGTAGCTTAGGAAGTGACGTATTGTTAGAGCAACAAGAACCAAAGGTCAAAGACCACAATAGGTGATAACCCTCCGGGTTAGCAGCTATAGATGTTGTCAACATTTAATATATATATATATATATATATATATATATATATATAAGACAATAAAAAAAATTCAAAAATAATTAAAATAATTAAAAATTAAAAACACACGAAAAAAACTAAAAAACATGAAAAAAGGAAAAAAAAATTAAAAAAGTTTAATAGACTCTAACCCGGTAGCGTACTGTGTGCGTTACACTTAATTTTCGTCGGTTAATTGTGTAAGTTTAAAAAAATTTACGCAAAGCCTTTTTTGAAAACTTCTATATATAGCTGTTGAGAATTAATAATAGTCACAGGCACATGTGATTCCAGGCTTGAGGAGTTACACATGAAAAAATTAATTAATTAAAAAATTTTCTTTTAAATTAATTACGATTTGTAAAATTTTTATTTTTATTGGTGGTGGGTAATTTTTTTTAAATATTTAATAATGTTGGGAAATGATAATAATGGAAGGAAACGAATATAACGGTGGGAATTTATAATAATGGAAATAAAATGTCGAAATCGAAGAAAATGTGGAATTATGAGAAAAAAGTGAAATTATGTAATAGATGCAGATATAAAAATATAGTATCAGTAAATCAATTACAAAAATATGAAAATATATTACAATAAATTCTATTTTTTGAATAAAAAATCATCTTCATTATTTTTTAAATGTAAATGTATTTTAAGATTTCGAAATTTTTAAAAAAATTTAAGAATTTTTATTTAAATTTTCGAAGTTTCAATTAGAAAAAAATTAAGAGTTTTATTTTAAATAAATTTAAAGTTTGATAATTTTAAATGTATTTTGAAATTTAAATTTAAAATTTAAATTTAAAATATATATTTAAAATATAAATTTTTAAATTTTTAAATTTTTAAATTTTTAAATTTTTAATTTTAATGAAACTCCTCAAGCCTGTGACAATAATTATTATATATTAAGATAACCCGCGATTTTACGCTTATTTCAAATGAGAATCGTATAGTTATCTCCTATAGAAGGCGATTTTCCAAAAAATAGGGGATGGCTAGTCGTTGTAAAACCATACTTTCTCCTAAGATAAAAAATAATCATTTTTATTTATAGGTTTATATAAAAATCTAAATATAATTCTTAAAATTAAAAAAAATTTAAATATTTTATTTGTCAAATTCTTCAAAAAAGTTCGATTTCATTTTCAAAAATAAAAAATCTTCTAAATATTCAGATCTAATTTTTACCAAATTCCTTTCAGAACTATTCCACTCAATTTCAGGTTCAAACTTTGCGTTATAGAAAAGAAGAAATCTCGGATCAGCTTTTCCTATAACCAATGATTCGAAATATTTAACATTAATTGGCAACACTGAAAGGTTAATATCAAAGTAAAATTGTTGGTTTTTGTCCCGTTGAAATATCTTTTTATTTTGTAAACACGGGGAATCGAATTTGTCGGTGGGTTCTAAAATCAAATCTTCTGAAATTGTGCTTTGTTTATTATCTTCATCTATATTTATAATAATGTTTTTATTACTAAGTTCAGGAAAATTAATCTTTACATTAGATTCTTTGCCATCTTTTATTTCAGAGGGTTTAAATAAATTTTCAATCAAAATTTTGTTTTTAGCTGCAGATTCCAAAAAGTTGAAAATCTTTCTAACCATATTTCTTGTGAATCCGGAAGCCTTTACAATCAATACCGAATAACTTTCATATTTAATCGCGTACAATTCATCTAGTTTCCTAAAATAATAATTCTGCGGTTTATTTTTATCATATTTTGAAAATTTCCTAAAATCTCTTAAATTTTTCAAAAATTCGATTCCCAACTCGAATTTTTTCATATCCAAATTTTCATCTTTAAAAAAATATTTATAGGATCTTTGGATACATGAAAATCTTGGTGAAAAATTTTTATTGGAAATAGCCCACGCAGTGATTCGTATTGTACGAGGTAAATAATTATTTATATATGTATCATAAGGGAAATTTTTATCTATAAATAAAACTGTTATTGAGCAAATCATGTTTATTCCAGAGACACCAGCATCTGTTCTACCAGCAAATTCCATATCATTTACTTTTGGGTTATCAATAAGCCCGCAGGTGTATAATGCACGGATCAATGTGTCTGCAATAGTGGGTGCATTTTCTTGCTCAACAAGACCAGAAAATTGTCTACCATCATAATTGAATTTTAGTAAGATTTTGGTTTTGAGATCTTTATTTATTCTTTTAGGATTTTTCTTTTCTAAAATAATTTTAATTAATTTCTCTTTTTCAAGTGTTTTTAAAAATTCTTCATATCGAGTCATTTGGGAATTGATTTTTCATTTTTAAAAATAGCGAATTGAAATTTTTGATGAAAAAGGCGTATAATATTGACAGTATATTGAGTGCACAAATATTTTAAAGATGAAATGAATTGTAGTGCTTTTATAGCAAATATTAACTGAAGAAATACTACATTTAAGAGATCAAAATTGTAGATATTGAATAAAATTATTATAATCTAAGGCGCGCCACATTCGCCATTAGCCCACATTTTTTTATTAAAAAAAATTGTACCCCGAGACTCGAACCCGCAAAATACCGTAACAATTATTTTATGTACCATTGGAAAAAAAAAGATAAAAAATAAATTATAAACAATATAAGTATTTTTTATTAAAAATTAGTTTGGAGATAAAAATTATAAATAATTATATTATATAGCGCAGCGCTCCACCCGCACCATAAGCGCCACATTTATTTAATTATAGAAAAATAGCTTTGCTGTCGTAATGCGACAACTCGCCCAATTTGGGTAAGTTGTCGCATTTTCGACCAAAAATTATGGCCCTTATAATTCATGGAAAAATCATTTTATTAAAAGCCAAAGAGGAAAAAAAAAATATTACATATGGGATTCATGTATCACTTCCGTTATGAAAAAAATGAAAAATCATTGTGGAGAGGCAGAGATCGTAAATGTCGAGGTTCTGTTGTCCTAAAAGATGATATTTGTATTAAAAAAAACGGAACATAACTACTAAGAAACCTCGAAATGGATGAAGCAGAACATATTCGATAAATGCATTCAAAGATCAACTAAAACTTTTGAACGTCAAAGAGATATAATTGCATCTGAATTTGGAATAGTTTATACATCAATTAATGCTAATTTGCCATCGAACAAAAGATTTGTTGATATAATAACAAGAAATAGGCGAAGAGAAAATTCCGATGTTTAATACAGCGATGGCATTAAAAATTCGATTAAAACGACATTCTCCACTGAAAAATTTTTGCTATTTGATCCTGGAATAAAAAATCCTAATAGTTTTTTAATATTTCCAACCGAAACACATCTTTCTTATTTAGAATATTCTGATAATTGGTATTGTAATGGGACTTTTAAAGCATGTCCTTCTATTTTAAACAAGTTTATACAATTATGGAAATGATTGTCAA
The DNA here is from genome assembly GCA_016256075.1 of Dictyocoela muelleri. Lineage (NCBI taxonomy): Eukaryota > Fungi > Microsporidia > Dictyocoela > Dictyocoela muelleri. The sequence continues at coordinate 7,130 of SDVU01000135.1, read as the reverse complement.
TAAATGTGTTCCATTAGTATACATTATAATTAAAAATAGATCAAAAACAGCCTTACTGAAATATTTAATTATATATTTAAAAAAACAATAAAACACCTCGATATATTACCATAGATTTTTAAATGACATTATTTACAGCCTTTTCAGAATTATTCGTTAATTCATCAATTTCTAGTTGTTTTTTCCAGTTTTCTCAGATATTATTCCACAAAGTACAAAAAGTAATTTGATAAGTCATTATAAAACAAATCAAAGTTTTAATGAAGCATTCCTAATGATACTTGCATTATCTTATGTTCCTTTAAAAAATATAAAGTTTAAAATTCAAAAACTTGATAATTTATTTAATAATAACTCAATATGAGAAATACTATTAATTTGGAATGATTTTAAAAACGTTTATTGTCGTGATGTAGTAAAATTTGATGAAAAACCTAAGAATATTTTTGCTGTTAAATTTTGGTCAGTTTATGATAGAATCATTAATAATATTCCCATCACCACTAATTGTTTAGAAGTTTGGCATTATTTATTAAATAATAACTTTATTAAAGCGCATCCCAGCCTTTTAGAATTCAGTACTGTGTTAAAAAAAAACACTCATCAGTAGAAAACTATATAAATGGGATATTTTTCAATAAAGATAAAAAATAACAAATGAAAATTATGAAATTATAAATATTTAAAAAAAAATAAGAAAACTATCCGGGTTATCAATATTTAAAGTTTATTTCAATTCTTTAAAAATTAAGGATGAAATTGATAAAAATTAATAAAATAATTTGAAGATTGATTAAGTTCATGTACAACTTAGTGGTTATTATACATAATTTTAATTAGTTTTTTTAAAATAAATTTTATGTTTAATAAAATTTTTTAATTTTAGGGGTTATAATTTTTAGAGGAAAATCCGAAAACACGCTCAATTTAGGCGAGTTATCGGATAGCCTAATTATATTATATAGCGAAGCTCTCCACACGTACCATTAGCGCCAAATTTATTATTTTGAAGAAAAATAGCCTTTCTGTAATTCAAAATAGGGAAAATGCGGTCTTAAATATTAATTGAACTTTAGACCAAAGGACATAAAAAATATAAAAAGTAAAATTATTTCGGCAAGACTTATTATAAAGGCTGAAAGAAAATTAGAAAGGTATAGAAAAATTATGAACGTTAAAAAGTGAATGGGTTTATTATCAAAATAGGGCAAATTATGGAGGTATAAGAAAAATATTCGCCTATTTTTTCTCGCTTCTATTATTAAAATTTTACTGTTGAAAACATCTATGAAAATTTAAGATTGCCAAATTTTTTATGCGGAGGATAAATTATAATGAGAATAGATTTTTTATATTAATTTACAGGGTATTTCATAAAAGAATAGACAAATTTCAGAAAAGAATGGACAAATTTCAAAAAAGAATGGACAAATTTCAACAAAGAATGGACAGATTTCAGAAAAGAATGGACAGATTTCAGAAAAGAATGGAAAAAAAATCCGAAAATAAAAAAATTAAAAATTAAAAATTAAAAATTAAAAATTAAAAAAATAAAAAGAAAAAAACTTAAAATAGAAAGAATACATTTGAAAAATTGAAAAAAAAAATTTTAATTTCAAAAATTAAAAATTAAAAATTAAAAAGTTAAATATAAAAATAAAATAAAAAGTTGAATATAAAAATGAAATTTTAAATTTTAAATTTTAAATTTTATTTTTATATTCAACTTTTTAATTATTATTTGTATAATCAACTTTTTAATTTTTAATTTTTAAAATTATTTTTTTTTAATTTTTTTAATTTATACTTTCTATGTTAAGTTTTTTTCTTTTTATTTTTTAATGTTTAATTTTTTTTATTTTCAGATTTTTTTCCATTCTTTTCTGAAATCTGTCCATTCTTTTCAGAAATTTGTCCATTCTTTTCAGAAATTTGTCCATTCTTTTCTGAAATACCCTGTAATCACCACCATAAAAAAAATTACTATGAAAACATCCTTAATTTTTTTTAACTACACATTTATAATTTTATCACCGACCTTAAAATTAACTACGTACCACGGTATTTTACTTCTCGCTTTAACTTTACATCTGTCTTTATAATTTTATTTCCACAATTAAAAATTTCATCCACTTTTATAAATTTTCCCGCTCTCTTATAATCTACTCTTGCCATTGTATATTGCATTAATGAACAGTCAAAAAATAAAATTAATAATTCTACAATTTGTTAAATTTTAGAGTCAGACAAAAATGTGTTATAATTTTTTAATTATATTTCTCTACGATTTTATTGACTCACATTTTGTCAACTATTTTTACCAAATATTTAAAATATTTTACTTATAGCACCTTATTTATTATACTTGAATATGAATTTAACAGAAAAAATCTTTATATCCATATATAAAAATAGTTATATTGTCTATAATTTATTATTTTAGTTCTGTGGTCCAATAATACATGTCGGGGGCGAAAAACACATTTGGCCAAAAACACATTTAACCAAAAAAACACATTTAATTTATTAATGAATTTTGATCAAAAAAAATTTATTATTATTTTGATATAGGTTTGGTAGGGGGCCTAAAACACACACTTAAATTAAATTATAAAAAATCGATTTTTGATAAGCATTTTTAATAGGGTCAAAAACACACAAAAATTTCAATAATAATTTTTGGTCTATCAATAAAAGTTTTAAACTTGTTTTACTCTATGTGAAAAAAAAAACACAAGTAATGAATTATTAAAAGATAATTTCATTAATTACATACGAGACGAGATTTTATCAGAAGATTAAAGTATTTTGATATAAGGAATTTTATTTACAATCTATACTAACGAGCTTTAAAAAATTTGAGTTGCAAATAATATCGGAAAATAGGGACAAATGCATCTCAATTTTTTGCCGAGTAAAGTCAATGATAGATACGAAAAAAAAATTCATATATACTCAATATAGGGTTCATCTTTGTTTCGGAAGATTGTGATACTAATGAAAAAACTAGGCTAACGCACCCGACTCTATTTTTGTGAGACTGTTTATTGTGTTCTTGAAATTGAAGATGATAGTGGTTAATATGTGGTAATTAGAGTGTAATATTGTGGGCTAATACTAATAAGCAACGGAAATAACTAACAATTCATGTATCAATTTTCAATTTTATTTTTTTATTTTAATTATTATTGTTATTTTTACCATGTCTAATTGAAATTTTGTGTGTTTTTGGCCCTATTAAAAATGCTTATCAAAAATCGATTTTTTATAATTTAATTTAAGTGTGTGTTTTAGGCCCCCACCAAACCTATATCAAAATAATAATAAATTTTTTTAATGAAAATTCATTAATAAATTAAATGTGTGTTTTTGGTCAAATGTGTTTTTGGCCCCGACAATTAATGACAAATTTAAAATAATAAAATTATAACGCAGAAAAGATAACATCATTTATAACAGATTCAAACAAATCTATAATAAAAATGTTTAAAAAATTAAAATAGAAATTCTATTCGTATTTATCTATAGATATTTTAGCTTATTTTTATAAACTTAAGTTATGAAATCAAAAACTTATTAAGTGAAAGATAAAACTAAAAAAAATCACATTCTAATCTAAATGAAACAATAAAAGATAAAATTATATATGCATAAATTCTATTTATGAACGCGTATAAAAAGAAATTTTTAAAATTAGAAAAGATGAAAAAAACATAGGCGATATAAATATTAACTTTATTACTATAATTGGCTCAGTATAACCCCTTAATCTTCTAAATATATATTAAAATTCAATATTTTTATGGCTGGGATGAAAATCACCGAATTATAGTTTAAAACTAAAAAGTCTTTAATGTTGAAAAAAATATAATTAAAAATAAAAAAGAAAAAAACAGATTGCTTTCGTTAAGGTCAAAAATCACAGTCTGCGATTTTTAGAGACATAATCACCGATTTTTTTTTTCAAAAAAAAAGCTCTCCTGTTTTTTTAAATAATATAATTAAAAGCAATAGAAGGAAAATATAGAATTCACTGGATTGTCATTTTTATAATCAAAAAGAGAGAAACAGCGGTATAGTGGTCTGGTAGCGTAAATAGAAAGCTACATTCTCTCTTGTTACACATACGGACAAGTATTCCACTGTTTATTTTTTCATGATTATAAAAACTCTCATTCAAAGCCATTATATTTTTTCCTTTTATTGCTTTTAATTATACTATTTAAAAAACAAGAGACTTTTTAGTGTTTAAAAAAATCGGTGATTATATCTCTAAAAATCTCAAACGGTGATTTTTTCCAGGCATTTAATCCGAAAAAATGCCTGGGAAAAAATAACTATATAGTTAATATTAATTAATAAAAATAAATTAATTAATCGCTGCATGAGAGCTCGCCGCGAAATTTTTCTATTAAAAAAATATAGCAATTTCTTAGTTTAAACAAGAATACCAATTCTAACGTTCTTTAGACACATATCTAGAAAAAAAAATACAAATTACTAAATATAGAAATATCAAAGTATAATAAAAATTTTATTTATATTGTTTTATATACATATTTTAGAAATCATCTTTATATGAGACGGCTCATAAAGTTTATATAAAAACTTATTTCTAAAATATGTATATAAAACAATATAGATAAATTTTTATTTTACTTCGATGTTTCTATATTTGGTAATTTATAAAAATTTTCTGGAGATAGTGTCTAAGGAACGGTGGAATTGAATACTCTTCTTAAAACCAATAAATTGCTATATTTTTTTACTAAAAAAACTTCTCTGGCAAGTTCACGTGCAGCGATTAATTAATTTATTTTTATTAATTAATATTAAATATATAGTTATTTTTTCCCAGGCATTTTTTCGGATTAAATGCCAGAAAAAAATCCGCAAAAAATGCCTGCGGCATTTTTTCGGATTGCCGTGATGGGATCAACGAAGTTATATTTATGGGTTAGCCCATGATGATCATACCCCAATTCATGCAGACTATTATAGGCTGGCCATTCATCAGTATGAATATCAGATCCCTCCACCACTACTCTTTGTATTATTGGTAATAACGTATCTGAATTCCTATTTGATACAACTTCGGCATATCCTTTCGCTGGAGTAGGTGAGGTATCAACCATCGTGATTGCCCAAACTTTGTTTTTGAGCGATCTAACACGGTGTGTACGAACATTATGATTCAACATAGTTTTGTCTACCTGAACTATAGAATCAGGTCCACCAAGTTGTATAGGATTATTTTTAAAATGCCACCTAATTACCGTCAAAAAACTTTTCTTAATATTAATCAACATATTTTTACGCCCCATCTTTCTTTTTATCATTTTATTAATTCAATTAATTCGCATAGATGATATATTACTTTTAATACAGTAGCCGGGGATTTGAATCTTTCAAAAAAACTACCTTTTAAAACAGACCTGGTTAATTGACAAATGGAACAGGATTAATTCATGCATCGCCATATGTATTCTAACGACGCTCCTTTCGTTTTTTTTCAGTTGCATAAATTTTTTGCAATTTTTACATCGCACCTCTCTTGCTATAATTCGATTTCTCATAAGAGAATCTAGTAATTCTGAGTTGGTGCATGTATATAATCGATGTTCAAATTCTTCCATAGGGGTCATATTTTTTAATTTTTAATACAGGTTGGTTTCCCCCCCCCGGGCGGGGGAAACCAACCTGATACGACTTTTTAGTGTTAAAAAATAATTAGGAGATTATTGAACCTGAAGCGATATTAACGTGATTACTATAATCGGTCCAGTATAAATCCTAAATCATCTGACTATATATCATAATTATTTTTTTAAAATATATCACTTGACGAAAGATTGTTTAATTCTTAAAATCGAGCATGAAAAAAATTCTAAATAAGATTAATATTTTTATACAGGAAAAATATAAAATATTATACAGTAACTTGAGGTATTATGTTTGATGGCACATTAAAAACTTCAATACAAGGTTTTTATAAACTGTCAGTCATATATATATATATATATATATATCATATTTTATAATGCAATTTTAATTTTATTTGCTATTCCTTATGAAAATGATAATTATAAATTTTAAAAAAAGCAAGTTAAAATTTCATGGCATGGAAAGTAAATGTAATTTTTATTTTTTAAAAACGATTTTTATCTATATATATCTATATATTACATGTTGACAACATCCATAGCTGCCTACCCGGAGAGTTGTCTTATACCGTGGTCTGTGAAGTTTGCTTCTTGGTGTTCCAATAATATAGCACTTCCTAAGCTACCCCGTGCCCAGCTGTATACGCGATCTTCGTTTTTCAATGACTCTTAGGATACAAATAATTATTTGCTTTTCATGAATTTTTATTTTCCACCACTTTTTGCCGAGATGCGTCGCCGCACTCATCCCCAAACCTAAGAGAGTCCCTTCTGCTTCATTGTCATATTAGACCAAGCCTTAATCAGCTATACCACACTAGACAACTGTATATTATACTATAATTATATAGTTATGACCGCTTAATGTCATTGCCTCATTAACAATTTTTATCTAAAGTAGAAAAGTATTTACTAAAAAAAATCGAATTAAGACAGTTCGTGGTCATTTTTAAAGTATTTTATCACAACTACAATAGATAGTATCTTTACATAGTTATATAATAGCAAAATACGAAAAAAGATACAAAATATTGCTAAAAAATTTTTTATAAAAACTTGATAATAAAAAAATCAAAATAATCTGTTTTATGATAATTTATCAACCGATAGGGGAATACAACAAAAAAAATCGGAAGATATTCATTTCGGGGCCAGATAGCTCAGTAGTTAACACTCTTGAATGTAAAATTTAAGTATCATGGTTCGAATCCCGCTGACGTCAACTTTAATAAAAAAATGAGGGAATGACATTAAGCGGTCAAAAACTAAGAAATATAGTTTAATATACAGCTGTTCCAGTGTGGTATAGCTGATTAAGACTTGGTCTAATATGACAATGAGCAGAAGGGACTCTCTTAGGTTTTGGGATGAGTGCGGCGACGCATCTCGGCAAAAAGTAGTGAAAAAATAAAAATTCATGAAAAGCTACTAATTACCTGTATCCTGCTGAGTCATTGATAAAACGAA
>SDVU01000134.1:0-19806 GCA_016256075.1 Dictyocoela muelleri | reverse complement strand
TAGCCTCGAAGCTTATTTCCGACATCTAAATTCCAAGATTTAAAAAAAAATCTGAACTTGGTAAAATCATTGACATCTTGAAAAAAGAACAAAGATAAACGAAGGTGCATCCGGGTTATTCGTCGTATTTGAGATTATTCGTCGTTTTTGAAAAAAAGACAAAAAAAAAATCAATTTATCTGTAATAATCTGACTAAAAGGTTAAAACGCTTAGTTCTTTTAGTTTTTTATCCTAAAGTAACCATATTATTATTTAGAGTACAAAAATTGGAATAACCCACTTCTCTCAGGCAATAATCGTTTTAAATAACCAAAATCTCTTCAACTGACTGATTTGAACAATAGGATAATCTGGATCTACAAAATTGATAGAATGATATACACTTATATGCGTAAAATCTACACTATTTCTAAGAGCGGCAGAATAAGCCCTCCATTGGTCTGTGATGACGTGACGCCTAATTTTTTTCAAAAACGACGAATAATCTCAAAGACGACGAATAACCCGCATGAACCGAAACGAAATGTTGATGAGCAATATTAAATCTGGTAAGGTAGTTACTTCTAAGAAAAGGGTGCAAATAAAAATTATTGTCTTAAATTATTCATTTTATAAGGAATTTAATTTTTTTAAAGCCTTGGAAGCTAATAAATATTTACTCTTAGCGAATTGGTATTTTTATTTTATATTTATTTTTTAATTTTATTTAAAATATGAGCCGCGTGATTTTTGTGGATAAAATCACGCAGTTTTTTGTCTGCAAAAACGGCGAAGACGTTTTTTCTAGATAACCAAGCTTAATATAATCAAGACTTACATATTTATATATTTGTCAATAATTAAAATTGATTTGTATTTTTTAGACGGCAATCATAAATATCAGAATAATTTGTATTCGGTGAAAGAAGAGACAAAGAATATATTTTTCAGTTCCATGTAGCAATGTTATAATGACTTTTAATAAGACTCAAATATTTAAATTTATAGCATTGGGTTGGCGAATATTCTCCATTCCGAATAAAAAAGATATTTAACAAAAGTCATTGATGACAGATAGCTCAGAGCTTAGCCCTCGTAGATGTAATATGTTTTGTGAAATTTAAGATCCGTCTTTCATATTATATATGAGCGCGCCGCGCGCCACATTTTTCTTTATTAAAGAAAAATATCAACCCGAGACTAGAATCCGCTAATATTGCCTACTGTTTTTCTCGGTTATAAGACACTAAAAATATTGTCTTTTTAGTGGGGGTTTAAAATCTTAAAATTTAGAATTTCCCTCAATTATAAGACACTGTCTTATAACCGAATATAAGACAGTAGTTTTAAATTTTAAAAAGATTTAATGTAGAATACCGAATTGAATTTTAGAATGTCAAATGGAGTGATATTTTTTAATCTATTTCAGCATTAACATATCTATGTATATGGTTTTCTGATTCAGGAGAGTAATAGAGATTAATCAGCAATCCAAATAATTTTATGTAACGAATACTTCTGGTTCAGAGGCGACAGCTTCATTTGCGAGCTCAGAGCTGTCAGATCTGTCGGAGCTTATTTTTTACTCTTCAAAGAAAAGAGGCTTACAAAAGATTAAAAACAATAATGAAAATTTTAATTAATTTGTGAAGCAAAAAGATATTGAAAGATCATATTAAAAAACATTAATTTCTTCAGATGTATCTTCAAAACAATATATATATGTCTGAATCTTCTGAGAAAAACACTAAGAGGTACTTAAAGTATACTTCTACGCTTTCTCCTCTCTCATGCATTAATAATAACCATATTTTCTTAATATTATTGATGTGCAAATACATAATAGGGCTGTCGGCCTCGTTTTAATATTTTACTAATAAAGTTTAGTTTTTTTTTAATAAAATTTATTTTTTAAAAAATGGGGACTGACAGCCCTGAGCCCTTTAGCGAGCATTGTATTGATATAATCGGAAGCGACAAACTCACAAAAATCCTGATAATTTTGCATCTTTCTTTACACAACTTCTCTTATTTATTTGTGTTTATTTTAAGTTTCATATAAAATTTTTTAAATTATTTTGAAAAAGCTGTTTCCGTCTGCTCCAAAAAAAATACATTTTTCACTTGCTTGATGCTTCCTTACCTCAATTAAATCCTCTTCTTCACAGAAAAAAAGATCATCACCACTTATAAGGTCGTCAAGCACAAGATTCTTCAAAGGCAGATGCGACACATCAATCTAAAATTCTTCTCTCGATATTCCACATACCTCAAAACTTTTTCTAATCATATTACTGTCAAGTTTTTTAAAGATTGAATGCAGATGTCGCTTACCATTTTATAAGATATTTTCGGCTATAATCCATTATACGGCGTGAGGAAAAATTATACGGTGCGAGAGAAAATTTTTTATTTTTTTTTGCAAAAAAAGCCTCTATAAAATATAAGAACTAACGGAGAAAATCTATTATAGGGTGCGAGGTGAAATTATACGATTTGAGGGGAAAAATTAAAAAAGAATTAAAAACAAATTATAATCCTAAAACATTTTATTTAAAATTTAATAACGGTATTTTTTACTTTATTTCATTATTTAACATATCCGTCTGTTTAATCTTTTCTAAACAAATTTATTGCAATATCACATATATTGATTCTCATATATTTTATCATTACATATGAATTTTGTAGTAATACTAGAAAAACGTTCGTATCCAAGTAATAGTTCATTTTTAAACTCTAATAATTTTCATAGTTAGTTCTTATATTTTATAGAAGCATTTTTTTTAAAAAAAAATTCCTCGCAGCGTATAATTTTCCCACGCACCGTATAATAGATTATAGCCATAGTATCTTTATATTACCTGCTTTCGTTCGTTTAAAATCTTCTTAGACTGATTTTTGCATGTAGTCATTAATATAGATCCACAAAACTGCTGAAATGATCTATTTATAGAAATATCAAGCATCTGCAATAAAGGTGTCATACCCTTGGAACTTATGAAATATAAACATTATTTTTATCAAATTTCCCGGCTACTTTAAGATGTGCAGAAAACGAATCCATAATTATAAAATTGTTCACGAGCGAATATCGTTTCAATCTCGATAGAAAATGTTTTCGGATAAAAGATTAAACGAGTTTTTCACTCCACATCCCAGTCTAATTTACATCTACTAACACGCCGTCATTTATATCTTTTAGAATTTTCTTCAAATGAGAAAATAAACATTGACTCCCGATAAACTTACATCTGCAGAAATTATAGGCATATAGGTGAATCTAGAGTGGGACTATTTGATTTTGCGATTTTCACGTTTTTTGTACCTTTAATTGTAATTGTTATATAATTTTCTTGTTAAAAACATTGCGGGACTTGTCGAAGTTGATTATGTTTTTATTTTTTTGTCATATTTTTTAAAATATAGTATTTCAACTCGATTTTTAAAATTTTAACAGCGTTTTTTTTAAACAAAGAATTTTATAAAATTTCCACTGCGTTTTTTAAAATTTCCACTGCGTTTAATAAAATTTCCACAGTGTTTTTTAAATTAACTAATTTTTCTTTAAAATTTCCACAGCGTTTTTTAAAATTTAAACAGCGTTTTAAAAAACATCACAGTGTTTTTCTGGCAGATTATTTCATTTGTTAACACGACACATAGAAGAATATGTAGAATCCTTCTAATCTCCTAGGCGTTAATTTTCTAAAAAACGAAGTTCAAAATGAATTGTGACCAGTATTTAATAGTTTTATGTTTTGTTACGGTGTGCATAGCTGCTAAGACTTGGTCTATTACGACAATGCAGCAGAATGGGCTCTCCTAGGTGTGGGATGAAGCGAGGTGACGCTGCTTAGCAAAAACAGTAGTGGAAGGAAATATCCATGAATCCTTAGCTAAAAATATACCTGATAATTATAGTCTAGGATAAAACGAATGTCGCGTATACAGCCGGCCATAAATTAGCTTGCAGTGACGTACTTAAGATCACATAAACCAAGGTCATAGACTAAGGTAAGGGGTAATCCTCCGCGTTAGGTGAAAGCTCAAGATTAGAAAAAAAAACAGAGTGTTTTTAATACAAAGTCAGAACAGCGATTTCGAAAAAATACATCCGTTTCAAAATTTTTGGCATGGAAAAAAAAAACGACAAAGTCGTTTTTTTTCATTTTATTTGTCATTTTTAAAAAAAAAACGACAAAGTCGTTTTATGATTTTAATTTTTGATAAAGGACTCATTTATATATAATTTTTAACAGAAAGAAATACAAGGGAGTGGAAATTTTATAGATCTATGATCGGTTCACCAACGACTTATAAACCCTCCCTATAAGATTAGAAAATCTTAATTGGTAAGAGCATAGAGTATGCTATTTATTTCAAATAAGCGTAAAATCTTGTGATAAATCTAAATATATAATTAATATTAAAAATACAAAGATATATAGACATTTACTAAATTTGGTGCGAAGCACCAAATTTAGTAATATCTATATATCTTTGTATTTTTAATATTAATTATATATTTAGATTTATCACAAGATTTTACGCTTATTTGAAATAAGAAGCATACTCTATGCTCTTACCAATTAAGATTTTCTAATCTGAGAGGGAGGGTCTCTAAGTCGTTGGAGAACCGATCATAGATTCGAAATGAAATAAAAAGGAAAATTATTTGGTGAATATATTATAAATTAGGCTAAATATAAAACAAATATAATCTGGAGACGCGTTTAAAGCGATTGCTCAAGTTGTGTTAGATAAAATTTAAATATTGATAAAATATTGTGCCGAACTGAACATTACAATAAAAACTATTTAAAGATAATAGCAGGAATAAAAAATCGAAATCCCTAAATAGAATAAATGGATGAATTGTAAATTATATTGTAAATGAATATAAGAAACTTTAAATTAGAAAAGAAGCGCCAAGCACAAAGAATATACAAATATATAATAGTTGTGAGGCAACTACTATTATTTGTTTCACTTATAAAGCAATAGTCTAACAATTGGTCTAATAATTAGCATGCTTAAAGATAAGAAAAGATAAAAACCGTATAAATAATAAATTGTTATAGATTGTAAGATTCAAATGACCGATAAAGATAAATAACTGAAGAAAGAAATTAATAATTTTTATTTATGAAAATTTAGAATTTTATGATATTATAAACATTTTATGAAAAAATAAATTATCAAATTTTTTATAATTGTATTTAATTAACTATTTTATTAATTAAAAAAATTTGTCGTTTTTTTTCCAAAAACGACAAACTTAAATGAAAAAAACGACTTTGTCGTTTTTTTTCATTGGGATGAAATAATGTTACGATTGTTTTTTAAATTAAATTTATCGATTCCAGTGTCGTGCATGGGTAATTTGCAAGGTCGACGTTTATTGCACTCGTTCTTGAAGAGATATCTTTTTTTTCGCTCCACGTTTTTTTTTCTTCACGAGAACTGATTTTTTTGCCTTCCTCAAAATCCCCATTTAAAAACCTTTGCGTCAATCTATTAAATTTCGATCTTGATAAGTTTAGAGCAAACATTATTTCTTTTTGCTTTTTTTCGGATTGCAAATGATAGAGAAAGTTTTTTATTGTTTCTTTTGAAACGTAGCTACGTGACTTTCTTGGTAGCATTTCTCGTTTTTCTGTGTTTCTTGGCATTATTTAAGGAGAATGGAGTCTATTTTGTATAAACATTAGAAAAATGTGTCTATAACTCTAGGAAATGTGTCTATAACTCTGGGAAAATGTGTCTATAAGTTTGGGAAAATGTGTCTATAACTTTGGGGAAATGTGTCTATAACTTTGGGAAAATGTGTCTATAAGTTTGGGAAAATGTGTCTATAAGTTATGGGAAAATGTGTCTATAACTTTGGAAAAATGTTTCTATAAGTTTGGGAAAATGTGTCTATAAGTTTGGGAAAATGTGCCTATAACTGTGGGAAAATGTGTCTATAAGTTTGAGAAAATGTGACTATAACTTTGGGAATATGTGTCTATAACTTTGGGAAAATGTGTCTATAACTATGGGAAACACTGTAATTATAAATTATAGTAAAAATAAAAATTTAAAATTTTAAATTTAATTTTCATATTGAAATTTTTATTTATGAAATTTTTGATTTGAAAATTTATTTTTTATTTTTAATCATAATTATTAAATTTAATTATTAATTCTTATTTTTTTTAATTTTAAATTTTTATATTTTCATCAGACATGAATTTTTTATAGGGCTGTGACATTTTTATGTACCCTTTTTCTTAAAAAAACAACGAAAAATAAAAACCATTAAGGGTCTGTTATTTAAAAAAATTAATTTAATTTTGTGCTAAAACCCCATTTTGCGCTAAAATGACCGTCCTGTTTCTTAAGTGTGAGAAGTGATGAATTTATTCAAGGGTGTCCATTAATGATGTGAAATTTTTTTTAAAATTGTTCAAATGTCATAGGTGCGTAACATTTTTATATTCATTCAGAGTGTTGCATGTTTTTTTGTTAAGTTTAAGTAATGGATTTCTAGAGTGATCGTCTGCTATTGTATTTTAGTTCCCTTTATATGTTTATATCTGATATTTAATTCAGATCGACACGCTTTCCATCTATTTGATTTCTTTGAAAAATGCTTGAGTTATAATAAGATTTTTGTTATCATTATAGACTGTTATTTTCGATCCTCCTATCAGTGGCTTCCATTTATTGATTGATGTGTTAATGGAAATCATCTCTTTCTCAACTATTGAGTAATTTATTTGGCTTAAATTCAGTTTATTACTGAAATTATCGATCACGTCATTATCTTGACTTAATATGGCTCCTATTGCAAAGTCACATGCATCTGTGTGTATAAAAAATTCTTCATTGAGGTTTGGCATATAAAGTTTAATTTTACCATGTAGATATTCGTTAATTTATTTCACTGGTTTCATTTCTTCTTCTGTTATTATTTTTTACGAGACTTTGTTTTAAATTTAAACTAAGATGTCGCAATTTTGAACTCATATTGGGTATAAAGTTTCTGTCCCGTTTATTTTCCCTAGTAGTTCCCGTAATTGTCTTATTGTATCGTTTTTCTTCAATTTTTAAAATTAATCGAGCCTGCTTTAATCCGGCTTGTACGATCCTTTTGTTATTGCAAAGAAAAGTATGTTAGTTTTTTAAAACAAAAATCAAATTTTTCTAGATTAAGGATCGCGTTTTTTTAGATAATTTGTCAAGTACATCTTTTATAATGTTATGTGATCGCTATAAGTTTTACTGTATATTAGATTTTCGTCTACAAAAACTGATACATTCGGTATGCTGTACAATATTTCTGTTATAGTTGAGTGAAAAAAATTTAGGCAATTTAATAATCAGTTGATATTCGTGTAAATTCAAATTTGCCAATATTAGTAACAAAAGCTGTTTCATGTTGTTATCTCTTATCTATTCGTATTTAATAGAAACCTTTCTTGAGATTGATTCGAGAGAAAAAACTGTGATCCTGAGAATTTATGAATGCTTCAAAGATATCGGGAAATTTATATTCTAGTTGAGTGTAAAATATTATTAAGACCACGGTTGTCTATGATTAGGAACCGGTTTTCTCTTTTTTTCTATTTTACAAAACACAGTGAATCGAATAAGGAGTCGGATCGCTTAATTCTTCCACTATTTAAAAAGCTCTTTATTTCTTTTTCTTGATGTGTCTCAGGATATTGAGGGCATCGGCATGGTTTAACGCTCGGTATTATAGAATTAATGGTCGTTATTAATTATTGCTTACCTGTGATTTGTTTATTTTAAGATGTTTTCTATGTATATGTCTTCAGAAGAGATTGAATTATCTTTGTACATTTATTTATTGATAACTTTTTTAAATTAGTCACTATAATTTTATTAGAATCACTTAAAGAATTGATTTGTATTTCTAACCATTTATTTTTAAGATTCCATCTTTAAGGTTTAGAAGAGAAAGACGTGATTTGAGAAAATCATTACAAATATTATATCTTCTTCTAAAGATTCTATCACTTTGAGATTTAGAGAAAATGTTTCTTTACTATCGAGTAAAGTTATGCGACAGCAAGTTGTGCGATAGTTCCAACTATTATCCCTTATGCCGTTTTCATTACTACATTGTCACATTTAATTATCGACCAATTTTCTTTTATGACAGTTTTTTATTTATGAAAGCTGAGTTAGCGCCGCTATCGACTAGAAGTTTTAAGCAGTCCTATTTTCGGTATTTATAAAAATGTAAGGTAAAGAGTAGAGAGAAAGACCATTTAATTTTTGGGTACGTGTTTTCCGTACCAAACACTCTTTATTGCCATGACTGTTTTTTATGAACTTCAAAATATCTGTTATTATGTAATTCAGCAGTATAATTTTTTTGTACAGGCAATTTTTATCATTAATTATATTTTTGCTTATTTTGTATTTTACTTTCTCTGATATTCTCTCATAAATTGCTGAAACGTCAAATATACCTTCTTATATAAATTTTCTCATTATTTTACTTTCAATACCACATAAGAATGCCTCTTTATATATTCTGGTTGATTCTTTCCGAGTATATGCTTCGTGAATCTCAATTCTTTTGATCTCATCTTCAATCGCTAGTTTATAGTCATCCACAACATAAAAAACCTCGAGTTTTTTTTCTTAGATACTGTGAGATGTGTATGTAGAAGTTTTAATGTATTTTGCTTGCATTATATGTGAAAATCTTTTTAAGATATGATTTTTTTTGATGATATTTATGATTTCATCTGAGCATAGTGTTTTGAATACTTGCAAAATTGTTTCTTCAGACCATTCGGTGAGAGAAACAGCATTCTTAAAGGACTTTATTGCCTGAAGCATGTCTTGAGAAAATGTTTCAATAGTGGCGAGTCTCTTTGTATCTGGATATATGTGTTATTAACTCTGCATCCAACCTTTATGTAATTCGTTTCATGTATATTCTACTGTTTGCAATTATATCGATATCCATAGGTATTTTTTGGCCATTCGTGCTTGAATTCAAGATGCCGTGGTCCACACGAGGTGGCAGGCCAAAAAAGATAAAATGAGTAAAAATGTTTTTAATAAAGGTTTTGTTGTTGGTCTTTGACTGAGAATTCATGTACTGCATATGTGGGTATTAATTCGGATTTTCTTTTATGTTAATTATTGATTAATTAAAATTTAGGATTTGTAAATTTTAATGAAATTGAATTTGTCGGTATGATTGTTAATGTAGAGATTTCAGCATGGTACACGAAAAATATCTATATTTTTTAAAAATTTTAAATAAAATGTTTGAATTCTGTTTAAAATCTTTAATTGGTGAATGAATAATTTAACAATCGTCATGATAATCACGATAAATATTTATTATTGATAATTATTAACGTTAATATATTTATTATTGATAATTATAAACGTTAATATTAATGGCATAATAAAACATAAAAATAAGAAAACTTATCTAAATGTATTTTTCATCTATTTATTTCAAATTTGCTAAATTGTATTAATTCAGTTCTTATTTCAAACTTTTTTATATTTTTTATATTTTACGTTTGTTTTTATTTTAATTAAATGATACGGATTTTAAATGCTATTTTTATGATTCTAAAAAATAGAAATAATCATAATAATTGAAAATTAAATTTAAATAACAAAATTTAGAGAAGTTGGTTATTTATATTGTTTAAAATTTTAAATAATTGAAATTCAAAACATTTTTTTGTCAAACTTTTATCATTTTCAAATGTTTCCTAATTTGGAAACAAATCTCAAGTTTTAAAAATTTTATTGCAATGTTTCAAAATGTCTATAAAAGAGTAAAATCCAAATTAAATCATGTTTTTATTAATTTCTTTGGCTATCTGTAAAAAACAATTGGATTTTCCTGATGTTAATGAAGAAATGGTAGTAAAGGGCAATGGTAATAGGTTATTTCATGATATGGAAAAACTAAAGTTGAATGAGAAAATTAAAAATGAATTGAACAGGAAAGACGACGATGAGAAGAAAAATGATATTGAGAAGAAAAATGATATTGAGAAGAAAAATGATATTGAGAAGAAAAAAGATATTGAGAAGAAAAATGATATTGAGAAGAAAAAAGATATTGAGAAGAAAAAAGATATTGAGAAGAAAAATGATATTGAGAAGAAAAATGATAAAAAGAAAGAAGAAAAAAATAATATTGATAAAAAGAAATTGTCTAATGAAGACAAAAGTAAACCTTCTAAAGATGATAAAAAACCTGGTGATGACAAAAATAATCCGGTTAGTGATGAAAAGGATGTATTTAATCAAATTTCAGAACGAAATATTCTTATGAATCCTAGCTTTGAGCCACCTGTTTCTAGTCTAATGAGTAACAATTCAGAAAATACCTTGAAAATGCTCATTGGAAAGGTAAAAGAAGGACATAAAGAATTGGAGGCGATGAATAAGAAAGCCATGGCTTTAAGTAAGGATTATGATAAAATAATTGAGATGCTTTCAAAAAAGCAGAGTGAACCTGAAGATCGATTGGATTTTAAAATAATTGAGGTTCGGGAAAAAGAAAAGGTGGGTAAATAAATTTATTTCCTTTTTTTGTTCTTAAAATTTTAATATTTTTAAAATTTTTAAAAAATTAACTTTTTTAGCCTAATTTAGTAATTTTTTTGTAAACCATCTAAATTCATCATTTATGTATATTTTATAACATAAAGACAAATTATTTATATCAATAACCTGGCAATACATTTATTTAAAACATTTTTTTCTGTCTCTTTCAGGAAATTCAGGATCATTTATTATTAACAAAAAATAATCAAATTTCATTTTATATTTAAATCTATAGATTTAAGTTTAAATGGTAAAAATATTTAAAAATGGTATAATTGATGAATCGTGTCATAATCACAATAAAAATTTTATAAAAAGTATATTTAAGAAAAATTAATAACGTTAAATTAAAAAATCTATAACTTTAAAAAGCGGAAAATAATTTTTTAAAAACTAAAGGGACTATAATCAGCAGTTTCAATATTACAAAAAAAAGATGTTTTTTTAATCGACTAAAAAAGAACAAAAAAATTATACTTTTAATTTTGAAAATAATTAACATTTAAAATAAATTCCTCTAAATAATTTAATAAATATTTATAAATCGATATTTTTACGAGTTTTGGTAAAAATTAAGAAAAAAAATAATTACTACGAAAAATTTAAAACTAATTTCAATTCTAACAACTAATACAGTTTCAATATTTTAATTTTTTATTACTAAATTTGGTATTATCTTCGAATTTTTTATGACACAATGTAGCAAAAATAAATATATAAGAAATAAAAACTAACGAGTTATGATTTGTTTTTTACCATATGTGATCCTAAAAAGTTGTCCATTAGATATCCAAAATGGTATCTCGCTTACGAAATATTACAAGGAAGATTGCCCACATTGTTTGAAAATAACTCCATTTTTAGAAGAAATTAAAGACAAAGTAAATTTCATTCGCTTCAATGAGGTGAATTGTAATGATTGTGAGTGTAAAGAACATGATATTAAGGCAGTACCTACATTAGTTTTACGAAAAGATGGTGTGGAAATTGATCGAATTAGAGGGTATAATGATTTCCATCGTATTATCATGTTTTTAGGACAGGTTGGTGTGACGCCTGACATGATTGAAAATAAAAAATTTGGAAATGGTGATGTTCAAAGACTTTATGAAAGAGATTTTTATAAGGCTTTCGAAGGTCCATGGATGATATTGTTTTATTCGTCTAAAAACGATAAGGTTCGGGATTTAATGAAAGAGGCTGCTGATAAATATCGAGGTAAAGTAAATTTTGGAGAAATAAACAAATCAAGCTCTATCAACCTTGTCCCAAGATTCAATATTTCGGTTTTACCAACAATAATTGCACTTTATAATGGAATTGTAACAAGTTATAACGGGAAACCTGAAATTTTGCAATTTAGTAAATTTATTGATCGATTGATAACGCCGAGTTTTAAAGAAATTGACTTGGAAGAATTCACAAAAATATCAAAAACTTCTCACGAACCAATTTTTATAGTTTTTACAAACGATTTGTTGCTCGCTAACAGTTACTTCAAGCGAGCTGCTCATGAGTATAAACTGCATACCAGGATGTATAAAACTACTGATCCTGCACTTTTTGATCGAGCGAATATTCATCCAAATGATGGGAAAGACGAGGAACGAGTAATCTTAGCTGTTTATAAAAATGGAACTTTTCACCAATTCCCGGAATCAATTACCTCTGAAAATATAGCTGCTTGGATTTATAACACCCACTTTCCTCATTTGACGCGAATAACAAATGAAAATTTTTACTCAGTCTTCCACGGAATTAAACCAGCCGTAATTTTGATAAGTAAAAACGAAGAGTATGTGTCAGACTTTGAACACGTAGCAATGAAAATGAGTTTAGGATTGCCTTACACTGAACAAATTTTTTGCACGTTAGATGCAAATGAATATTCTTTATTCATACCTCAACTATTGCCGGGACTAAAAACGCCATTAATTACAATTTTTAATCCTCAAAAGCAACTATTTTATTACCAAAAAATAAATTTTAATAATAATTTGGACGTTCAAGTCATTGATTTTATTAAAATGTACACGAATGGGACTATTAAGCCGTATCCGCCAAAATTTAGTTACAAAAAATATATTGTGTTTGGTACCTTAGGGTTGTTGGTTGTTGTTATTGTTTCGATTTTATTACAAAAGGAAAAAAAGGAGATTGATTAAAATTATTTATTTAAAAAACGATTTTAAGAAAAATTTCATATTTTTTGAAAAAAAAACAAAAATTTTAAGGTTAAAAATTATTTGTTTACAAAAATTTCGATTTACTTTATTCTTTAATCATTAAAATTTACAAAAAAAAATAGAATAAAATTATACAAATATTTCCTATTTAAAAAATATTAAAGAAAATTTTTAATTTCAAAAAAAAAATTTGGCGTTTTTATTCAACAATGTGATTTTTATCTTAAAATAAATAATAATTTCAAGGCTTATGCAAAACTACTTTTTTAAATTTTTTCTAATTTTAATCATTAAATATTAAATGAAATATGAAATTATAATTTTTAAATTAAATAGGCAAAAATTTGTATAGATTTATATAAAAGACTTCCTCACTTGATTTTAAAGTTTTTCTAAAATAAAATCTTTGATTTAAGATTGATAGAACCATCTAAATTATGTTTTACATATACAGCGCCCCGAAAATCTCCACCCCTTTAAATTCACCACCAAGTTTTTTTATAATTTTTTTTGTATTTGAATTGAAAACCCCTCAATTTCGCTATCCCCCCATATTCGTCATACCTCCAAATTCGCCATCAACTAAATTTCTTTCTAATTTACAGGGTTTTTCATAGTTATAGATAATTTTTTAGAAGCATCAACCCATTTTTTCACAGTTATACAACCTTTACTAAAGTTATAACCCCTTTTCAAAGTTATAAACCTCTTTTTTTTAAAATTTAAAAATCGTTTTCGCAGTTATAGATCCTTTTTTATAGTTATAACCTCCTTTTCATAGTTATAACACCATTTTCTAAAGTTATAAACCCCCTTTCAAAGTTACAAACCCCTTTTTCAGATTTATAGTCCAATTTTGCTAGATTTATTGATGATCCGATAAACTCACATCGATTATTTATTTCTAAACCATCATTTTAACCCATATTTTTAACATTATTTTTTATCCTATATTTCCCAACCCATATTTTTTAACCCACATTTTTTAGCCCAAATTTTTAACCTTTGTTAAAAAAAGGTTAGAAAAAAGGGTTAAATATAAGCGAGAAAAAATATGGGATGAAAAATAAAGGATGAAAAATATGGGATGAAAAATATGGAATGAAAAATATGGGATGAAAATCCAAATAAAAAATAACCTGAAGATTAATAACTTTGGCGAAGTGGTTTAACACTATAAAAATGGGTTTGTAACACTGAAAAATGGGTCTATAACTTTGAAAATGGGTCTATAATATTGAAAAAAAGGGTCTATAAGTTCGAAAAAATGTATCTAAACTTACGAAAGAAATGCGATAAAAACTTCATAAAATGTGTCTATAAGTTTGAAAAAGGGTCTATAAATTTCAAAAGGGTCTATAACTATGAAAACACAGTGCCTAGTTCCCATAAAACCAAGAATTAGACCTAAAAACTAATCAAAAAGATAAGTTCTTGAAAAGCTCTCGAGTAATATTATCGTAAATAAGTTAATAATAAATTTTTATTATTAAAATGGACATATACACAGTATAAATCTTTTATTTTTAGTGTATATGTCTATTTTAATAATAAAAATTTATTATTAAATTATTCACGATAATATTACTCGAGGCTTTTCAAGAACTTGTCTTTTTGATTACTTTTTAGATCTAATTCTTGGTTTTATGGGAACTCGGTACCGATTATTTTAAAAAATAATATTAACATTTAATATTTTTAATTAAATCTAAGAAAATTCGCCACCCCTCGTAATTCTCGCCCCAGTAATTCTCCACCTCCCGTAATTCTCCACTTTTTTAAATCCCCGAAAGTGGAGAATTTTGGGGGAGCACTGTATTTATAACAAACGCCACATTCTATTCAAAAACCTTATTAAACCAGATTTATCTTCCTCCTTAGATAAATATTTTTTCTTTGTGGAGATATATTTGTCTAAAACACATTCAATAACAGACATACTACTTTCAAACATTTTAACTTCAAAATCCGTAAGTTTAAATTTATTTTCATTAAACATATTTATTATATAAATTTTATAATGATCGTAAAAATCTTGGATATACAAAATATTACCTGATTTTCGTTTATCGAAAATTGAACTAAGTTCTAAGTTTTTCCTAAATAAGTCAATTAAAACAATATTTAGAATTTTTGAAAATACCTCGTTCAAAATTAACTCAATAAAATTTTTCTTGTTAAAATTTGAATAAGAAAAATACATGGTCCATAGTATGTTCGTGATGAATGATATAAGGTACACATTATATTCCTTTAAAGACATAAGGTAAACATTATATTCCCTTAAAAATTGATTAAATAAATTACAAATATTCTTCTTATCACACAAATAATCTTTAAAATAAGAATTAATTGTATTTATAATAATTTTTTTCACAAAATTATTTTTAGTTCCTACACCATGGATGTTTAAAATATTTTTTAATCTTTCGATATCAATATAATCATCAAATAAGATGATATTATTGGATATATGTAATACAAAAAACATTATTTTAGCTATTTCTTTATCCTTAAATTGGTATCTCTTAGAAAATATTTTTACAAAAGGTAAAATATTTTTAAGAAATAAATTATTATAATTATACTCATCAATTATATTTAGAAAATCTTTGTCTACGTTAAAAATTTTATTATACTTCGCGTTATTTTTATTTCCGTTTGGTGATCTTCTAATCAATATTTTGTTTTTGTAATAATTATCTTTTGTATTGATATTATGCCCAATTTTACAAAAATCTAGGAAAGATAAAACATAAAATCCAATGAATATATTTATATTTCGATCTTTAGCACTGTCATTAAATATAAAATTTAAATATTTTTCAATAAATGTTGCATCTATTATTGATCTAATATTTAAATTTATATCCTCATTATAAAATAAAGTTAAGATGACGAACGATTCAAGATTTACAAGTCTTTTAATTTTATTTAAACAAATTTCCAAATATTTCTTTTCTATAATTTCGGTTTTATTCATTTTATGAAAATTTTTATGAAGTGTTTTCTTTTTGTAAATTAAAAATTCTTGACATTTTGAGTTAATAACTTGAATCTCTTCAGGTACATATAAATTATTTGATGTTTTAGGCAAATAAATATCGTTTTGCATGTAAAAATAATTTAAAAAGATAAGTATGAGTAATATAAAATTCATAATTTTATTTTTATTTTCTTGTTTTTATACTTTTTGATTAATTAAATTTGTCACAAAAAAAATTAAAAAAGATGGATTGTTGGTTAATACCTATTTAAACAATTCAATTTAGTAAATTAAAAATATTTTCATGAAACTTTGGGCTATCAATATAAAATGGTTTATATAATTTTCTTGATATTATTAAATCTAAAAAATCAAAATGACTATTAAAAATAATAAATAAATATATTTAAATAACAAATAGATGAATGTATTTAAATAAAAAATAGAGATTTTTAGAAATTAAGTTTTTATATGGCGTAAACAATATGGCTTCTAAACAAATTTTATCTCTAAATACGGTGTTTTACAAGTATGGATATTTAGGTAAAGATTGATCAAATTGAAAGGAAATTGAATTTTTGCTAAAGAATTGTATTATATATCCTCGGCGGTTTTTTTAGTCCAAAATTTTATAATAAGAATATTAATAAAAAAATTTTTATCTATTTTAAAGAGTAAAAATGATTATTAATGCTCCGATTAACTATTATGTTTAGTATCCATAATGTAAATTAAAAATTTTTCTTAATTATTTAAAAATCTATTTTTAAGTTTAACAATTATCTTATATATATTACATGTTGACAACATCCATAACTGCCAACCCGGAGAGTTGTATCCTACCGTGGTCTGTGACCTCTGGTTCTTGGTTTTCCAAAAAAAACGTCACTTCCTAAGCTACCCAGAAGCCCAGCTGTATACGCGATTTTCGTTTTATCAATGACTCAGCCGGATACAGGTAATTAGAGGCTTTTTCATGATATTTTAATTTTTCACTACTTTTTGCCGAGATGCGTCGCCGCACTCATCCCCACACCTAGTAGAGTCCCTTATGCTTCATTGTCATATTAGACCAAGTCTTAATCAGCTATACCACACTGGAATAACTGTATATTATACTATAATTATATAGTTATGACCGCTTAATGTCATTCCCTCATTATTTATTTAAATTTGACGTCAGTGGGATTCGAACCACGATATTTAAATTTCACATTCAAGAGTCTTAACAACTTAGCTATCTAGCCATTTATTTATATTATCAACATTTTTATCTTAAAAAACCTTTTTTAAACTTGATCATAAGCTTTTTATTGTTCAAGTTCGTATTTGTCCGCTTTGTGATTCATAAAGTATGATTTATTATCAGATCAAAATCCTATTCATAAGTCAGAATAATTTTGTTTATAACCCGACAAAAGGCGTAGGTATTTTGGGGGATTGTTTTTAGGTATTTAGTCCGAAAAAATGCGTAAAAAAACAATGGTTAATTTTAAAATAATAATAAAAATAAAATAATCAGTATGTAATAATAAACATTGAAATCAAATTTTTGAACTAAATTTATTTATAGAGAATAAATAATTATTTTACCCAAAATTGTAAAAATATATTTGTCGTCATCATATTAATTTCAACTATATGATTTTATAAAACGCTTTTTTGTGCAATTTTCATTCGACTACATTCAAGTTTATTAATCTTTGCATGACTCCTATTTTTTTCTTTTTTCTATTATCGATTACCTTTACTAATTTTGCTTATTATGATTTTTCGATAATTTGATACCAAAATAATATTAGATTTATCTAATGTGATTTTTTTAATGTCTCGAGACTTTCTAAACACCACACAATATATAATTTTTAGTTTAATATTATACAGAATTATCTATTTATTTATATCGCCTATCATTTATATAGAACACTTTACACATTCATATGGTTCGTTTTATTTATTTATATTGTTGTGCCCAGACATGTTAGTTCTCGTGAGCAATGTGTACCTTTGCTGAAAATAGTATCTTATAAAAAAATAATAATCAAAAAAAACAATAAACTTTCAATTCTTAAATTAAAAAGAAAAATGAATAATTTACTTAAAATTTATTACTATTTCAAAAATTGATATTTTTTTAATAAATCAATTAATTTCGAAAGTGTAAATTTCTAGAAATTTAAATTTATCAAAGAAAATTTGGTTCTACAACGGTTAGTCTATCTCAAAAGTCATATCGAGAATAGAAATGACAATATTGAAACATAAACGAAATTTCATGGTATTTAATAATACTGGAGCCCTTTTTCATATATTCATATTTTTATTTACAAATTAGGAAATCCGCTTTGTTTTTTTTCTAATTGGGAAATAAAAATATGAGTAAATGAAAAAAGCTCCATTATTTTTAAATGCCATTAAATTTCGTTTATGCTTCAATATTGTCGTTTCTCTTCTCGATATGACTTTTGGGATAGACTAACCCGGTTCTCACAGTATACTTTCTTTTACAAAAAAAATTCAAAAATATAATTAAAATAACTATAAATTATTAAAATTTACTGATTTTTTTTGTAAAAACAAAGTTTACTGTGAGACCCGGGTTAGTCTATCATAGAAGTCAATCTAGAAGAGAAACGGCAATATTGAAACATAAGCAAAATTCATGGCATTTGATAATACTGGTGCTATTTTTCATATACTCATATTTATATTTCCCAATTAGGAAAAAAACAAAGGAAATTTCCTAATTTGTAAATAAACATTTGAATATATGAAAATTGTTCCAGTATTATTAAATGCCATGAAATTTCGCTCACGTTTCAATATTGTTGTTTCTCTTAACGATATGACTTTTGGCAGATATATGAAAAAAAAAATTTAAAAGTGGAGGAAAATTTTTGTATTTAAAAAAATAACAACCCCTTATGATTAATGGAAATGTTTTCGAAAGTGCAATCATGATATTTACATAAATGTAACTATTAAATTTTATAATGTAAGAAAAATATATTCATAATGAAAAAATGTGGTACTACTAACTTTCTATGACCCAAAAATTTTTTAAGGAAAAAAGATATAAATATGTTCTTGGAGTAAAATCTTCTGTTAAAAACGAAAATGAATGTATTTTTCATTATTATAATTTTTAATACTATATTTCTATATAAGCGAAGCTAAATATAGAAATATAGTATTAAAAATTAGAATAATGTAAAAAAACATTCATTTCCGTTTTTAACAGAAGATTTTATCCCCAAGAACATATTTATATCTTTTTTTCCTTAAAAAATTTTTGGGTCATAGAAAGTTTTTATAATTCAACATCTATTTAAAAAAAATAAAATTAAAAATACTTATTTATTAAAAATAATCGAAAAAAAAGTCAGCCAATTCAATATTCCTATAGTTCCAAAATAACATAAATAGATATAAAAGGTCATCAATAGAATCTATTTTGATGCCATATGATAGATGTTTGATTTTTTTAAATGTGACCACAAATTTTACATCTTTTGTGTGTTCACTTTAGTGACAGGATCAACGAAATTCTTTTTATGTCAAACCGTGTTGTGGAAATAATTCATTTCTTTAAGAGAATTATAGGCCGGCCACATATCCGAAATTATATGAGATTTTTTTTTCAATTTTTCTCTCAATTATTGGTAATAGTGTATTTGCATCTCGCTTTTTAACTTTCTCCAAATAACACACATTGGATTTAACCTCAATTATTCTAAATATCAATATTGCTTTGCCAAATCTCCCCTTACCATATTTTCTTTGGTCCAGTGACTCTCGTCTATCTGAACTTCTTTAAATGGTCCTCCTATTTTAATTTGATTCTTTTTAGCAAAACATCTTATTTTTTTCTTATAAATTTCAATAATGTGATATATCTATTCATAGATAATTCACAATTTTTCAATGTATGCTTTATTGGAAAATGTATCCGCAGGAAAAAATAATATGCAAATATTAAAATGGATTTTATGCCAAATTTTAAATTATAAAATTCTGAATCACTTAGAATGCTATATCTTTTTTTT
>SDVU01000133.1:0-19831 GCA_016256075.1 Dictyocoela muelleri | reverse complement strand
TTGCCAAGAGAATCATCATTGTTTATTTCAGAAATTCGAATTGCAGCTGTGAATACATCATCAAAGTCTTCTTTTGAGGACAGCGCCTTTGTATAGATATTTTCCTTTATTTTTAATCTTATAATTTCCGATTCTTCAATTTCATGAATATGATTTTTTTTATCAATAATTCTGTTTGTTTCTAATTCCTGAACTATGCGCCCCGGACAATATCTCTAAGACATCTATATGTCTTATTTTTTTTTACTATTTAAGCCACAATAATTATAAAGATAATTATCACAAACGCAAATGATTGCATTTCTGAGACCTTTTATAAAATAAATATTTGTCATAGGGGTTATAAATAAATTGATAAATTAAATATTTAATTTTGGCGAGTTTTCGTCAACTCGCCTGACCGCTGCGCGAAAACTCGCCTTAGGCGAGTTTTCGCGCAGCGAATTAAATGATAGGATCATTAAATGACGGATTGATTATTGATAAATTGATCGGATAAATGATTAAATATTTGATTATATGAATGATTAGATAATTAAATGATTGGATAATTAAATGAATGATCGAATGAATGAATGAATGAATGGATGAATAATGAAAGATTGAATGTAAGATAAATTATTAGCTTAATAATGTCTGCTTGATTAATTGATTTGATGAATGAATGAATAAATAGAAAAAAATGAAGGTATGAATGATTGGATATATGATTGGTGAATGATTCGATATTTGAATAAACGAATGATTAAACGATTAGATGATTTAATGCATGTATGATTAAAAGAATTAATGGTTTAATGATTGGATGAATAAATAAATGATGATTTAATGATTAAATGATTGCAAGATTGCCTGGATGATAGAATAGATGACAAATAAACGATTAGATGAAAGAATGATTCAATGCTTGGATGAATAATGAATGAATAATAAAATGAAAGAATTATACATAGATGATTGTTTTATTGAATAACTTAGACGGTTGGACAGAATAATGAAAGAATAAATGTATGATAGGTTACTTTAATTATGTGATAAATGAATTAATATAACCAATGAAAGAATAAAATAATAATTGAATTTATTAATATATGATTGGTTTATTGAATGGTTTTATGATTAAATGATTATAATGATTAAAGAATTTCACGAATGTATAAATGATTGATACGAAAATTCATTCGAATGTTTTTTTGGAATACGTGAGGATAGAAAATTAATGAACGGCGGCTGGGGTGTTTTATTTCGGAAGAATAGGTTTGAAGTCGAGATGATCGAATGATCGAATTATTGTTTACGTGATGAAATATAGAAACAATGAAAGTGTAGTGGATATGTGAAAATAATCTAATAAATGTTCAAATAAATGAATGTTTGAATAAATGTCTATACGAATAATTAATATATGTAGTAATGTATATTTTTTGTTCATGTAACAAGTTATTTAATCTTAAACTATTCTATTTGATAAAATAAGAAATAACGATAGATGAAATATAAAAATAAATGAAGAAAGGATCATAATTATAAAATTTTTATAATTGAATACAAAAAAACCAAATTAAAGAATGCCGATTTGAAAATATATAGGAATATTAGCATTTTAATGAATCATAAATATGCGATATAATAATAATTGATTGCTGAGCGACATGAACAATTAGATAATACAATGTTTTTACTATGATTAATCTAATGATGATATTGTATTAATGAATGATATATGCGAAGAGTAAACACAAATTAATAATGAATTTTCAGAAATAAATTTTTGTAGATGGTGATATAAATTGATAGGATGAAAATAATGAAATAAACTTATTTATTGTAAGGAAAAGCACTATATAAAATCAACAATAAATGAATATACTTAATTATATACAAAATAATGATAATTGTATCTTAATTTATTTAAAAAGAATATAATAAAAAAGTTTATTCTCTCGTAGAAGTAAAGAGTAAAACTAATGTTAACATAATTTAATACATCTTTATATCAATAGATAAATTTAAATAACATTAAAATTAAATGCGAAATAATGTAATGTTAAGTGATGACGGTACACTGGGAGATATTTAACGTAAAAATATTTTTAGTTTAATAAGTAAAAAAACAAAATGTATGTTTAAATAAAATACTATTTTTGATATGAAATTAAATAATTAATATTTTTTTTGGTTTAATAAACCTCCTATAATTTTTACATTCATTTTTCAGAATTTATTAATTAAAGAAGAAATATCCATATAATTGTTCGGCTTTTAAAGAATTAAAAATATGAAAGGTAGACATTTCTAATGATATTAATTATTTACAGCGACCCAATAAAACATTGATAATTATTTTTTTTGTATTTTTCTTGTGTATTTTAATACATATTTTTAGATTGGGAATTACGTAAAAATTTAAAATGTAGCGATAAATCTATTATTTTATATTTTACCATAAATGAGTTATTTATTTTTGAGTTTAGAAATTGAAAAATGGTAAAATGGTAGAAAAAAAACAGTTAATTGTTTACATTAAATTAAAAGATTTATAAAAGAAAGTCAAGGTTTTATATCGTTTGAATAAAGCTTAAATACTGCATTTAATTAAAATAGATTTTTTATGTTTCGTTTAATATTTTTAAGTTCTAAAAAACAGTACATTCATTCATTTTTTTTAAACATAAAAAAAATATTTCTAGATGTTGATTAGATGATGATGTTTGCACATAAATAGACTTTAGGAAATTTAAAGTAAAAATCTCGAAAAAAACTTAACTTTGTTTTTTATATGAAATAAAAACCCAATTTATGCGTTTAAGATAAATTATAAATTTAGAATTGTGTTTATGTGATATTTTAACGATTAACGAAATGACATACAAAATTTATAAAAAACACATCACTAAAAATGAAGTATAATATAAAATAAAGAAATACTAAAATTTAATAAATAAAAGAGTATCATTAATAAAAACGAAAATTCTATTTTTTTTTATAAAATTCTATATTTTTGTTAACATCAATACAAAAAACTTGATAACCTTTAAGATATTTTTTAGATTAATTTTAAACACAATATTCAAGCTAAAATTCTTTTAAGAGTAAAATGATTTAGAACATAGTTTTTGTTGTCTAAAAAATCAAAATTTATGAGTTGTTTTCTAAATAATATTTCATTCTTTAACAAATAATTTAGAAACGACGCAATTATTAGAATCTAAACGGGTTTTATAAACTCTTATATATCTTTAAATAATTTTACAAATTTTAGTCTTTTTACCGAGTCATTTAAGTCTAAATTAGAATATTGTATATTTATCATTAGAGAAATAGATTCCCATGTGAACTTATCAATTTGATTGAAATTTACTCGGCTTAGAATTATATTGCCTCATGTATTTCTGATATGATCTGAGATTTTTTTAAAGTTTAATATATCTATTGGTAATTTTTAGAATTTCTAATTAACAATAATAGGTTCGATTTTTTATTTCAAAAATATGCTTTACGATTTTACGTGAAGATGAAATCTCTAAAGAATCAAAGTATTTTCTACAAAGGATTCTAGACCTCACATATATTGGTAAAACAGTTATAAGAGCATAAAGTAAATCTGATGAACATTTGAAACATATACAGAATATTTTTTTTAAGGATCTTTTTTTGATTATTTCTAATTTTTCAATAGCTTTTTTCTTGATGCAAGAAGTATCAGGTTGTTATCAATATGATGACTAACATATTATTAATAGAGATCGAGACGTATTAAAGGTTTTTATAATTTTTAGCTGTTATTTTTAAGAATCTAGAAATCACATTTGTATTTAACATTACATTTTTCTTACATTTCTATTTTGACATATTGATATCAGCACTTTTAAGGTTGAAATAATGACCAAGATATTTTATTTGGTTACCTTCGTTATTTTTCACCATTTATAAAAAGATCATCATTGTCTTTAGAAGGAAAATATGATTTCTTTTAATTTATGATATATTTGTTTCTCAAAGAATGTAAAAAAAATATATCGAGCCAATTTTCATTTCGTAATATTGTCTGCCATTATAAGAATGTCATCAGTATAAAGTAATATTTTACCCCCCAACGGAAATTTTTCAGAATAAACTATATCATCAAGATTATATTAACATTTTAGGCGATAATATAGATCCTTTGGAAAAGCCCTTTATTCATAGGATACCCTAAACAATACAAATCATTTTTTTATTACATACGAGTAGGATTCGAAGAGTGAATATAATACTTGCATCAATTTGGCAGCGACTTTATGTTCGTTGATTAATTTAGAATATACAATTTGACGGTCTAAAGAATCATAAGCGTTCTGTACATATAAGGTTATTATTTTGGCATTGCCATAATACCGTCGCAAATATGTATCCAATACCAATAAATGATCTTCTCTTATATTATCGGTTTTAAATCCTATTTGTTTATCAGAGATAAATATATATAGTCTTTTCAAAATAACTTTATATAAATTTTCCTTAGGGTTTCTGAAATTTATATTATTCGAAACTTAGTTCTGTTAATTCTTATAGAAAAATTTTGAAATTTTTTTTTGATTAATCAGGTATTATTCATTGTATAAACAAAGTTAAAGAAATCACATAGACGTATTATAATTTGTTCATCGATCAATTTTAACAATTCTATCTTATATCTGACTAGCCGCCCGATATATTATTACCAAGTGATTTTATTATGTCTTTTAATTATTTAGATATACATATTTGATGTTGCCAAAATTGTTATAAATAAATTTTATCTTATACGTTTCAGTGGTCATGTTTTTTTCAATCAACTCGTCGATCTCATTAATATGATTATCATTTAAGGATATTCGTTCAGGAGGAATCGTTCGCTAATTGTTTATTTTTTTTTTCAGATCAGACCCAGAATCACTTTTTTTTGTCTATTAGATTCGAAAAGCTTTTATGTTTCTCCTTATTCATAACATCCCATCAGTTTTGAAATTGTTATTTTGTATAGTATAAATATTTCTAAACGATTTTTACAATAAATCGGTATCATATTGGCTGAAATATTTGTTTCTAACCTTTAACATTTTTCTTCCACATTTAATTATTCTAATTATGTTCACAAACTCGATATGCATTTCTTTCACTTTTTTGTCGATAGGTTTTTAACAGTCAATTTTCGTGCAACTCTCTTTTTTACACTTACTAATTCAAGTAATTGGTAACAGAACTTTGCTTTCTTTCTTTAAAAGACTTTACTTAGAACATTAATACCTATTATTACATGATCTGAAAAACTACAATTCTTTTATAAATATCTATATCAATATTGGGAAAAATCCTTTCTGTTTTTGTAGAAATTGTAACCTTTTGATATGTATTGAACGAAAGCTATCTTTCTGTCAATCTTATATCAGCACAAATAGTAGTAAGTAAGTAAGTAATCCTTTTTATATGACTCACCTACATTAATATCTCCAATTAAAATTATTTTTATGTTTTTCTTGCCTATGAGAGATGTTAACAAATTGCCGAAATTAAGTATTCTAGGGAATATTTATAAAAAGTAATAATATTGTCATACACATGACCAATAAAGAGAATTCAGAAAATATAAAAAAATCACAAATAATAAATTCTGTCAAAATTCAAAATAAAAAAAATCAATTGTGGAAATTTATCGAAAATCTAAACTATAAAAGAAAAATTGGTTTAGACCCCTATGAATTATCGACCAAGAGGTCAAGCTCTGACGAGTCACTCTGCTCCGCGCAGTAAATTAAATAAATCCGATTTAACACGACATTCCTTTTATAATCAACTTCTCCTTTGGGGACGGATCTCTCCGGAGTCCGTCAAGTTGAATTCAACAAGAAAGGTCATCAGAGTGAAAACATTTGATGAAAATTACACTCCACAGAAAATTGAGTTCACCCACACTCCCCCGAATACAACAATATCAATCCGAAGAAGTTTTTCAATGTTAGAGGACATTCAAAGGCAAGACCTCTTTAAATGGAAAAATGAATTTATTCAAACAGTAAAACTCGCACAATGGAACGAAGTAACAGCAGTCGAAGTTTTAAGGTCTGCAATAGACTCACAATACTTTAATTTGATTGACGAATTAGATACAATTGAAAAGATTATGAAAAAAATTTTTAAGACAAAATATCCGGAGAGCCATTATATTAGATACTTAAATATGCTAGCTAATGCAAAACAAGATGATTTCCTCACGATAAAAGAATATAAAGAATATATAAATGATATATGCCAAAGGTTGATGATTTGTATGAACTGGAGCGAAGAGCAAATGAACGTAAAGGCTGAAGAAGCTTTCTATACAGGATTGTCGAGGAGGACGCAGTTGGAGATGTCCAGGTTGAACGTTACAACAATTAAGGGAATATATGACATGATAAATACGACTGAAGAAACACTACTTGAACAGTTTAACGGAAGTGAAGTAGAAAATAAACTGTCTGTTTATCACAGAAATAAAAGAGAAGAGCAAGCTAACAAAGGGAAAAGATGTTCGTACCATGGTTTATGCAACCATGACACCGCTGAATGTAGGGAAATAAAAAAGAATAAAGGCCTAAGATTTAAAAAGGAAACTGGAGATACTGCTACAAAAAATCTTGCGATGTCTTCAACTTCGAAAACCCCAAAAATTTTGGAAATTAAAACCTTCATATTCGACACAGAGTATTCTGCAATTTTAGATACAGGTTCCTCTTATAACTACATCAATGAGAACATCGTAAAAAAACATAAGTTAACAACGAAGCATATAAAAAAATAAATGCAGAACTTGTAAATGGATCTATTGTTTCTTCAGACAAAGAAGCATTGTTTGAATTAGGGATAGATGATAAAAATGGTGAGAAGTACCTTGTTAACGCTAAAGTTATGTCTAATATGGACCCTGATATAATCCTGGGAATAGACTTTCTTTCAAATAATAAAGCTAAAATCAATCTAGAAACGATGAGTTTTGAGTTAAATAAAACTGAATATGCTTTAGATAAAAACAAAGAATGCGACAATATAGAAACTAAAATCGAGGAAAAGACAAAAATTTACAAACAATCAGATGTAACAATCCCGGAATCATGTAAGAAGTTGCTCGAAAGTAATGATCAAGAAATCTCGAATGTGGGCCTCATTCCTGGAATTGAACACGAAATAAGTCTTACAGAAGAAAAAATTATCCAGATGAATCCATTTAGGCTTCCTCTACGAGTAAAAGAAAAAACTTTAAGCTTAGTTAGGACACTTATTCAAGACAAAATTATTCAACCAAGTCAATCACCATTTACATCTAGTGCATTCCCTATAGTGAAAAAGAATGGTGATATCAGATTGGTAGTTGACTACCGCCACCTTAATCGGATAACAAAGAAAGAACCGTATATTTTTCCAAAAATCTGGGACCTCCTAGTTCAATTGAAAGACTCGAAAATATTCTCGAAACTCGATCTAAAATCGGGATATTACCAAGTAGCTATGAAACCTACAAGCAGAAAATATACGGCATTTTGGATTGAAAATTCTAAATATGAATGGCTAAGAATGCCTTTTGGGTTAACAAACGCCCCTAAGACGTTTCAAAGAGCCATGGACAATTTATTTTCACAATTCCCCTTTGTAAAAGTCTACTTAGACGATATTATTATTCATTCAACTGACGAGGAACTGCACAAATCACATTTAGAAACCATACTCAATATAATTAATCAAAATAACATCAAGATTAATATAAGTAAAAGTGAATTTTTTAAAAGGAAAATCATTTTTCTCGGACACACAATCTCTGAATCAGGCATAGGTATTGATAATACGCTGACAAAAAATCTTGAAATACGAAAACCAAAAAGTAAAAAGCACATTCAGAGACTTCTAGGATATTTTAATTACTTCAAATCCTTTATTCCTAACTTTAGCCAGAAAACCTTATATCTGACGGACTTATTACGAAAGGAAAAGAAAATAAAATGGGAGGATTGGCATATTAAGAAAACAAACGAACTTATAAATCAAATAAGAAACGCACCTATTCTCAAGTATCCAAACCCATATTATGAATTTACATTACAAACAGATGCTTCAGACCGGGCGATAGGCTCCGTTCTCTCTCAAAATGACAATCCAGTCGCCTTTTACAGCCATAAATTTACGCCTACTGAAGTAAAATATACGACGATGGAGAAAGAAGCACTGGGAATATTGAAATCAATGGAATTTTTTAAACCATATATAATTGGCAGTAAAATAACAGTATTAACGGACAACAAAAATTTGCTTTATAATTCAGATTTATCAAAAAGAGTTCAGCGCTGGAAACTTCTTCTTGAAGAGTTCAATTATGAATTAAAACGAATTGAAGGAAGAAAAAACATAATTGCAGATTCAATATCAAGAATTGTTATGATAAGAACTTGCCAAAAACAGTGTTACTGGGATCAAATTGATGATAAAAAATGTCTAATTAAACCAAAAATAAGTCAAAGGACAGATAAAGAAGACATTAGTTACAATCATGATACAAAGAATCGACTGAAAATACCTGAAGAATTATTACCTTATTATATTAATAAGTTACATGAAGACCTTGCTCACCCAGGTTCAAGGAAATTATATTTAACAATTAATAAATATATTTGCTCCAAAAACCTGAAAGAGCACATTGAGGACTTAACTGCTAGTTGTTACAAATGTCAGATTGCTAAAGATATAAAAATGAAACTCGGAAAGCATTTTGGATATATTTATTCTGAAAAACCGATCGAATTTATTAGCTCCGACATTTTTGGACCAATAAAGACAAAGCATTTTAACACGAACATAAAAAATGAATACTTTTATATACTAACAATTACAGACATCTGCAGTAGATTTACACGTGTATTTATATTGAAAAACATTCGTACAAACACAATAATTGCTAAAATTAAAGAGTGGCTGAGCAAATACCCTAAACCTTCACGATTTCTATCAGATTTAGGTCGACAATATGTGTCAAATGAATTTGAAAACTTCCTCAAGAACAACGAAATAATACACGTGAAAACATCGCCGTATAATCCCACGGCAAATAGCATTTCAGAAAGACTTAATTCAACAATAGCAAATATTTTAAGAATATATAGAGGTTTCTCACTATCTGAAACAATAAAAAAAATCGAAGTAAATTTGAATCTAACCTATCATTCAATCATTAAGTCTAGCCCAAGCGAAATTATTTATGGATACTCATTCTTTGATATCTGCCGCCGGAATATCTCACATCGAATAAATGAAAATAAAATCAGAGAAAAGGCTATAAAGGAAAATGATCAAAACAAGAAAAATGGGAAAAGAAAAGATTTCAAGTATCAAATTGGGGACAAAGTTTTAAGGAAAAATTTCGTAAACGATAAAATATTGGATCGTTACTTAGGGCCCTTTTTAGTTACAGAAGTAAATAATGAAAGGGGGAACGTCTGGCTAAGGGAAGGTAGAAGAATTGTTAGACATAATGTGAAGAATCTTAAACCTTTTAGGGAGAGAGGTGAATGTCATACACCTATGACAAATAAAGAGAATTCAGAAAATATAAAAAAATCACAAATAATCAATTCTGTCAAAATTCAAAATATAAAAAATCAATTGTGGAAATTTATCGAAAATCTAAACTATAAAAGAAAAATTGGTTTAGACCCCCATGAACTATCAACCAAGAGGTCAAGCTCTGACGAGACACTCTGCTCCGCGCAGTAAATTAAATAAATCCAATTTAACACGACATTCTTTTTATAATCAACTTCTCCTTTGGGGACGGATCTCCCCGGAGTCCGTCAGATGTTTTCATGTAATTTGAAAAATTCCAAGAAAATAAATTCTAAATATGGAAATGTGTTTCAAAATCTAGATAATTTAGATATTAGTGACAAAAATACTATAAAATATTCAAAAAATATATATATACAGAGAATTCAGTAACCTATTTAGTGATGATGGTGATATTGATTGTCTATATCTTGAACACTCTATATAAATGATAGATAATCACAAATTAATAAAATTCTTAAGATACAGAAGAAGCATAGAAGATGAAATAACTATCGAAAAAAATATTGATTAATTTTTAAAGAAACATATGTATGCTAAGTCGAGCATTAAATATGTTTCTCAAATAGTATTGGTAAAAAAGGATGAAAAATACGGTTATGTATAGATTACCACCAAGTTGATAAGATAACTGTCAAGAAAATTATTCCAATACCAATAATTAAAAATGCGATAAATGAAATGAGGAGATATAACATATTTAGTACATTGGATATGAATATGGTTATCACCAACTAAAGATAAAATCAATTGACAGACACAAAACTGCTTTCTTGTCAGAAAGGGGTGTATACAAATGGAAAAGGAGGTCTTTTGACCTCGTAAACTCACCTTCTACGTTTCAAAAAAAAGAATAAAGTTTGTGAGAATTTTTTTCATAAATTTGTGATAGTTTATTTAGGCGATATAATTATTTTTTCGTCAAATCCCGAAAAACATTCATAACACTTAAAAATAATATTTGAAAGAATTCAATATTTCGGTTTTAAGTTGAATCAAAAAAAATGTCACATAATGAAATCAAGGATAAAATTCTTAGGCTACGACATATATGAAAATAAGATCCATATCCCAGAGAATCAAAAAGAGAAATTGGAAAATTGGAAAATACCAAGAACAAAAAAGACATAAGACAATATAATTGTTTATCTACACATTTCAAAAATGTGATCACATATTTTTCTGAAAAATGCTACCTTGTATAAAGCATTAAAAAACAATATACTCTCAGATGATATTTCAGATAATATTAACAATATTAAAAACACGATATCCTACGCACTTCCTTTAAAACTGCTAAATTTCAATAAACCTTTTATTATATATACAGATGCTTCTAATTTTTCACTTAGTGTAGTACTAACACAAGAATATGATAGTATTGATATCCCATTATTTTTTTTAATCCGCAAATTTTTACAGCCTGAAATTAATTATACAACAACAGATAAAAAGTGTTTATCAATTGTATCTGCAGTAAAAAATTAGAAATTTTATCTTTTTAATAAATTTTACTTGAAAACAGATCATCAGGCTTTGCCTTGTTTGATAAAGAATAAGGATTATTCACAAAGATTGGTAAGATGTAATTGTTTCCTACAGGAATTCAATTATGAAATTAATTATATAAAAAGGTAAAAAAAATATTTTAGCAGATTCTGCTTCGATACGCATACCCGTTATCAGATATAAACAAAAAGAGTATACATAACTTGAGAAAAAAATCAATTATCGGGAAGGCATATGAATATTCCGGACATTTTTGCAAAAGTGAAACTTAATATATTGTAGAAAAGGCTTTTAAGGGGAATTATAAAATCGCGTATTCTGAAAGAAAGGTATTTTCGGTACCTAGGAAAGACTTAAAAATTTTGCATAGTTCAAATGTTGATTGGACAACACCTAGGGGAGAGAAGAGTATGTTAGGGATCTGTGCCGACATTAAGATGAATTGATATGTGTGCTTATAAATATTTTATAATTGTATTTACTTTTAACATTCATTTCAACTATTAAAAATAAATAATTAAAATGATTAATTTAATTAATCATTTTAAACAATAAATAAAATTACAAATGACACATCCATGTAATTTAAGAATAATAAAAGGAATTTTTATAAATCTTTAAAACCTAGTCAAGCTAATTATAAAGCTGACCATGACAAAAACCACTGTATTAAAATTTAAAAAAATAAAAATCGCTGCTACACTTGAAAATATTATTCTTACTAATTGAATAGATCGCTCATACTAATCAAAAAAATCACATCTAACAATTGAAAAGATAGCTCTCACTAACTGCAAAGATCGCTCTCACAAATGAAAAAACCACTCTCACTAATGAAAAATTCACTCTCACTAATTGGAAAGATCACTCTCACTAACTGCAAAGATAGCTCTCACTAACTAAAAAAAACCCTCTCACTAACTGCAAAGATAGCTCTCACTAATTTCAAAATCGCTCTCACTAACTGCAAAGATAACTCCCACTAACTGTAAATATCCCTCTCACTAATTGCGCAGATCGCTCCCACTAACTGAAAAGATCGCACTCACTAATGAAAAGATCGCTCTCACTAATTGAAAAACCATGTTATGCATAATTTTTAATATATTAAAGATAATTTTTAATATATTAATGCATAATGTTTAATATATTAAAGATAATTTTTAAAATATTAATGCATAATTTTTAATATATTAATGCATAATTTTTAATATATTAATGCATAACCCCGTAAAAATCATAAAAAATATAAATCACTAGAGATAAATATAAATGATGATAAGAAAAATTCGACGCAATCTACGAGCGATAAATTCAGAATAATAGATGATATTGTTTTGAACTATTTCAAGCATCTTAGAGGAAAAAATGTTCAATAAGCTTTAATATTTTAATGACAATAATAAAAAAAGGTAAAAAATGAATCTAAATTAAATCATAAAATAACCTTTTATTTTGTACTAAAATTTATCGGAAGAAATAAAATGGTGTATGTTACATTGCATAGCGAACATATATATATAATTCTACTGAAATTGAATCATTTAAATATCAATTGCTGGAATTAAAAAAATAATCCGGACGAAAATAGTTTAAATTTAAATTAAACGGGGATATATGTAAAACGTCTAAAAAATAAAACATATGCCAGTGATAACAAGTACAATAAAAACATCAAGATAGATAAGACTAGAATAACTGTTCTTCTGGGTCTTAACAATAAAGGAGAAAGATTACCACTTTTAATTAATGGCAAATCTTAAAATCCCAGGGCATTGAAGAATAAGAACATAGATGGACTAAAAATCATATATACTAGCAACAAAACAGTTTGGATGACGAGAGAAATTTTCTTAAATTATATTGAACAAATGAAAGAAATTTTAAAGGAGAAAGACGAAAAGTTTTATTTTTAGTAGATAAGTGTAGTGGGCATAAAATATAAAATTTTTCTAATACAGTTGTACCCCGTTTTTTGGAAACCCCGAGCTTGGAAAACCCCTTTTTAATAGAAACCCCGCATCTAAACTAAAGTTGTTTAAAAAATGAAAATTTTGATATTTTGAAATTATTTTAAACTTATTTTGATATTATAAGAAAAAAAAAATTGATTTTTTTTACCCCAAAGTCCATGAAACAAAAAATTTCTGATAAAACAAAAAACGAAATTGCTAAATAAATTGAAAACAAAACAAAGTCAAAAAAAGAAATTTTGAAGGAGTATAAAATTAGCAAAAGCACATATTATAATATAAAAAATAATTTATCATCTCACTTAAATCTTACTAATTTCTTGATGTCTAAAAAAGAAAAAAATATTGCTCATAAATTAAATGATTCTGTATTTGAAGCCTTTAAAAAATATAGATCAAATAATATACCGATTAATGGTGTTTTATTGAAACAAATAGCTTTAAAAATCTCGAGAAAGCTCAATTTACATAAGTTAAAAGCTTCAAATGGCTGGTTAGACCGATGGAGAAAGAAATATGACATAAAATACAAAACTCTTTGTGGAGAATCTAAATCCAACGATGATGTTTCAGCTGAAGCATTCTTGAAAAGATTTAAAAAATATATGCTTAAATATAATAAAGAAGACATGTTTAATATTGATGAAACGTCTTTATATTATAAAAAAATTTCAAATAAAAGTTTTATATTGCCTGGTGAAAATACAAAGTTTATAAAAAGAAGTAAAAATCGAGTAACAATTCTTTTAGGTTGTAGTATGACTGGTGAAAAGCTTATTCCCTTGATAATTGGCAAATCAAAAACCCCAAGGTCTTTTAAAAACATAGATTTATCAAAATTAGATATTATGTATGACTATTCAACAAAAGGTTGGATGAATTATATCATATTTAAAAGATATCTTAATTATTTAAATAGTAAAATGATTCATGAAAAACGAAAAATTTTGCTTATTTTAGACAATGCGCCTTCCCACCCTAATTTATCTTTCTCAAATATTGAATTGTGCTTTTTGCCCAAAAATACAACTGCCCTGATACAGCCATGTGATCAAGGTATAATTAAGGCTTTTAAAAATAATTATAACAATATTCTTACAAACTTTATAATTGATTCTGCTGATTTTAGTGATAATATAGAAAATTGCATTAAAAGTATTAATATTCTTGATATTTCATTAATTGTGAGCATGGCGTGGAAAAAAGTAAGTAAAGACGTAATAATAAACTGTTTCAATCACATGCTTAAATATACACGAAATAATCAAACAATTAATATCAAAAATTATTTAAGTGAGGAAACGGTTCAAAATGAAGTTGAAAATATGATTGAAGAATTAGAATGTGATACTATGGATGAAGAAGATACAGAAACGAGTGAAATATATAGTTTTGATATATCTCACATAAATAAAATTTTTACTGAGCATAAAGAATTTATTAAAAAATACTGTCCTACTGAATTGTTGAGATACTGTGAATTTAGAGTTAATCTACTGTCTAATTTGAAAAAAAACAAAGGCTATGGGAGGAAAATAACGGATTTTTTTATTAAAAAATAAAATTATTTTAATTTATTTTTAGACCCCTTTTTTATGGAAAACCCCTATTATTGGAAAAATTTATTTGGAAAGTCGAGGTTCGACTGTATAAAATTTAAATTCTTTATTAAGAAAACAACGACAATACTAAAACTGTTAGATGACGACATAATTAATTCTTTTAAAAATAAATATAAAAAACCAATTGAATAATTATTTAACTAAAGTGATTCTTTTCAATAAAAAATAGACAATCTACTTTAAAACGTCTGGATTTTTTTGTTATTTTTAAGTGGTAAAATAAGGCTTGGTAAGATTTATCTTTGTTTACAATTTCAAATTGCTAAAAGAAGTGCTTTAAAAAGAATGAAAACGTTGCTATTTATTCTGATCATGATGTTAAAAGTGATGTAATTAAAAAAAATGATTGGAAAAATGAAGAAAATTTTTACCCTATGATTAGTGAACATAAACATATAGAAGAAATTGTAGAAATGGATAACAAATCGGAGAAATCACTTAATGATATAACCTTCTTTAAATATTAACTGGAAATTGAGATAAAATTTATAAAAAAAGGAATCAAAATTTGTCAACAAATTTGTCGATCTAGTTGATGAAAATAGATAAGAAATTGATGATTCAGTGAGCAATGTTGGCCTTTTTAAGTTTTTTAAAAATAAAATATCAATATAATGACAATTTTCATTTTTTTACATTTTAATACGCAAAATTATAAGCATATTAAATTTTAATCCGTAATTCTCAACTTTGATTGTGAGATTTAAAAATCATGAAAAGGTTTTAAATTTTTACCAACAATTAATCCAAAATTTTGATAATAGCTGTGTACACATACACCCTCGAGTAAATTCTGATAAATATTTTATACTTTGTTTTGATAAAAATAAAAATTTAAGTTTATTATAAAGATATAGTTCTTAAAGAAAATCTATTTTAAAAATATGATATTTATAAAAAATATTATAATAAGATCTCACTGAATTATAAATTTAAATACTGAGAGTGTCACAAACCTCGGTCTAAGAGTTTTGGTTTTCAGTTTTATAGTACCACAACCCATACAAGCTACACAATAGCTTAACTACATATTCGAATTTTTTATTAATGACTCAACAGTTAAGATATTTCAAGCTGTAGTCATGAATACTTTTATTTTCATTAATGATTAGCGGGATGTGAAACCTCGATTTTCCAAAGATATGAAAGACACCTCTTCCATATTATCACTTATGTTACCAAGTATTTGCAAGCCAAACTTACACCAATCATTTTTATTGTTAGTAATCGATTTGCTTAAATCCACTACCTTGAATTTTTTATTAAAGTTTAGTCATATGAATCAAACCAAGATATACAGACTTTGAACTGGTTCTGTTAACTATCCAACAGTTGGTCAAATTTTGATTATAAAAATATCTAACACCTTAAAAATATACCCCTAAGAATATACCACCATTCAAAAATATACCACCCTATTGAAAAACGTGCTATGTTTTTTCTAAAACCACTGTATAAAAATTTTAATTTTAAGTTTTTTAAAAGTAAAAATATTATAATAGAATGGATTAATAAATATGTGATTTAAAATTGTTTAAAAAGAGATATTTATTTTAAAACATTAAAAAAGAGATATCAAAAAAAAATATCAATTAATTAATGATTTTAATTAGAAACTTAAATTATAACATTTAAATTATAAAATTAAATCATAAAATTCAAATATAAAATTAAATTATAATTTTTTTTTTGAAAAAGTCAGTTTGGGACATAAAAAAATTTAGAATTAAACATGTTTTTTGTATAAAAATTTTTACTTAAACGTGTAATATTTTAAGACACTGATGAAAATCTTGGTTAATGTGCTTCTCTACTGGCTAAAATGAGGGTGTACTTTTTTCATTTTTACACCTTTTAACTATGTTAAGAAATAATAAATATTTAATAGAATTAACAATGGACTATATAATAACTAAATTATTTAATTAAAAATGTGTTAATTGTGAATCGCGTGTAGTTTGACATTGCAGAAAAACTTATATTATCAAGTTTTCATGGAAACATTGTGGGAAAAGGCGTCTTTATTCAACAAAACCTCTTTTATAAGCAACATTGATTATAATAAAAGACTTATAATAATTTATAAAAATGGCATACCGCGGCGTCAATAGGTGAGATGGACTGATTTAGATAGATAGAAGTTCATTGATTTTGAAGAGCCTTGAAAAAATGAAATTGTTAGAAATATATTATTGTAATTTTGTTCCTATTGTTGGTAACAATATAAGTTTTGGAAGCATATGAGTCTAAATTTGGTAAAAGTAAATACCCCAGAGGACATAATGTTCAAGGTATATG
Organism: Dictyocoela muelleri; assembly: GCA_016256075.1. NCBI lineage: Eukaryota > Fungi > Microsporidia > Dictyocoela > Dictyocoela muelleri. The sequence continues at coordinate 2,820 of SDVU01000133.1, read as the reverse complement.
GGTATTGGGATCTGTTGGAAGGTCTAAATATCGAATATTTTTTTAAAAAGCCGTCAAATTGAAACAGTGATGAGCTATTGAGTTTTTTAAAGTCGTATGTAAATGAAAATTCAATTATATAACTGATAAATGGCGAGGTTTTTCTAGGCTTTCTGAACATTTTTCATCAACGCCTTACAGTTAATCATTCAATTGAGTTTGTAAACGGAGAAAACAATGTTCATATTAATACAATAGAAGGTTGTCGGTCCGGTGTTAAAAAAGAAATATTTAGACGCCATAGAGTGAAATGTTTATGATATATATATATATATATATTAAGATTCATGTTAAACAGAAATGAAAATAATGAAGCATTTAAGTGCTTTTTGATTCAATAATTAATTAAATATTTTTTTTCTTTGTGTGTCATTAAGGGCAAAATATAAAAAAATACACCCCATATTTAAGCCAGTAGAGACGCATCAGATCCGAAACTCTTGTTATTATATTTAAGAATTTATATTCATATATATATATATATAATATTTTTAATTTTCAATTATAGGGTTCCTCTATCGTTTTAATAATCGTTGTAATCAATTTATTAATCGTTGCAATCAATTTATTAATCGTTGAAATAAATTTAATAATCGTTGCAATCAATTTAATAATTGTTGTAATAAATTTAATAATTGTTGCAATAAATTTAATAATCGTTGTAATCAATTTAATAATTGTTGCAATCAATTTAATAATCGTTGCAATCAATTTAATAATCGTTGCGATCAATTTAATAATCGTGAAATCAATTTAATAATTGTTGCAATCAATTTAAATTTTTTGCAATCAATTTAACAATTGTTGCAATCAATTTAATAATGACTTGACAGAAAAATATATTGTCCAATATAACATTGTTTTTTATAAAATCAGCACACTAATTTTAAAGAAATACATCTTTGTCGATATTTTTAAACACTTAAATTTTTATAATTCTTCGCTTCATAATTTTTTTCAATGTAAAATATGAATAATACAAAAATCACATATTTATGTGGAAAAAAATTATTCTTTCATTTTAACCAAAAAGACAAAATTATTTTTTTAGTTTAAAAAGAAAATTTTAAAACAAAAATTAAATCTTTTGAACTAATAAATGCTACATTTTATCCATCATGGAATTGATCCATTAATGAATTTGAAATAAAATTTTATTAAAAACTTTCTAAAGCATAAAATTCTTTAAGCGGCGACGTATAGAATTAGTCCACTCTTCTAATTAATTATTATATTTATTTTATCCACATTTTTTTGATCTATTAAATTGCTCTTTAATTGTGTAAATTAAAAAAATATTAAAAATGAAATTTTACTGAATAATTTTAGATGATTTTATGATATTTATCACTCGATAGTTACAAAAAAACGATGATTTCTATTATCATCTGATATTGTTGAATATTTTTGTTGAATTTGATAACGGTAAGATTTAGTCGTAAAAGATCGAATCAATAAAGATTCTTCTTGTCTCGGCTGGGCATAGTTTCGCCCATTATTATTAAAAATTATTTTAAAGCATGTTAAAAAATTTACAATAATAAATGTATAATAACAACCCATGTTAAATCACGAAAATAAAGAAATCATTTTTACAAAAATGAAAAAAAAGAAATGCTGCTTTATAAAGGGTTAACATATAACTCTAGAAGAGTAAAAAAAGAATGGTAAGCAATGGCGATGTGTCAATCGAAAATTTAGAGGAAAATTAAAAAGAATCTTAACTTTATCAATTAAAAGTGAAGCTTCTCATACCCATCCCCTGAATTTTGGTCTAAACGAATCATTATTCTTGAAAAATGAAATTAAAATAAGATCTGTCGATACTAAAAAAAAACTTCCCGTGATATTATAGACAGATTTTTATAAAAATGTCACCAGAAACAATCCTATATAAGTCAAATTATAAAACGTTTGCAAATTTATCATCTAGAATACGAAGAAATTTTATAATAATAGGTTCTGACAACTTTTCCCCGATAAAAAATAAAAATAATCATTATGGTTGTGACAAAAAAATAAAATCATTAATTTTAAAAATTTTTTAATTTAAAATTAATTAATTATAATTTTATAAAAATTAAATAATCCATAATAAATTGTATAAAATCAATATAATAATCATCAAAGAAATCTTTTTTAATCATATACATTTTAATTATTTCCTTGAGAACGATCTTAAAACTGATATACACTAACACAATATAAACAAATTAGTCTGGTTTAAAAAGAGAATTGCACAAAAAAACCACAATATAACAAAATATTAAAAAAACTTTTTTAGTTATATGATTAAAAGAGATTTCTTCGATGATTATTTGATTGATTTTATACAATTAATTATTAATTAATTAATTTTTATAAAATTGATAATGAATTAATTTTAAATAAAATTGATAATTAATTAATTTTTAATTAAAAAATTTTTAAAATTAATGATTTTTTTTGTCACAACCATAAGGGTTATTTTTATTTTTTTTTGTCGGAGGGAAGTATACGAGAACCAAAACAAGGAATTCAAATGATGACATTTCAGATATTATAAAAAAGACTGAAAAGGGAGACGATTTTTATCTATATGATTCGGGCATTAATGATCCTGATTGAGTGTTTTTTATTTGACATTTTTTAAATATTCTACATTTATGGCAGCTCGAAAAAATACGAAAGCATTTTTTCGGTGTTTTTTTCGGCATTTTTTCCGAAAAAATGCCGAAACATTTTTGATATTAAAATGTTAATGATTTGATATTAAAAATATTTTTATTAATTTTTTTTATT
>SDVU01000132.1:0-19848 GCA_016256075.1 Dictyocoela muelleri | reverse complement strand
ACAATTGAAGACTATTTTAATAAACAAACTTAAATTTAATTTAAATAATTTTATACCCCCGTAATTCTCCACCCCCCGTAATTCTCCATTTTTTCGAATCCCCAATTTTGGAGAATTTCGGAGGGTGTACTGTATATATAAAATGATACTTAATGAAATTATAATATTAATATAAATAAAAAACGCTGAATATCATTTCTGCAATGATATGATATCACATGGAAATTTTAAGGTCTAAAAAATCTGTTAAAAATAAACTTAAAAGGTGGTATTCTTTTGATTTTTTATTTGTATTTACTCTAATGAACCCCAATAAGGTAATCAAAAAATAATAAAAAATTTGTTTTTGATTAGATATTTTCGTGATAATAGCGGAAATGGAGTTTATAATAAGTAAATATATTATTTTTTTTGTTAAAATGACTTTTCCTAAAATAGAAATATTAAAAAGTATTTTCCCTAAAGACTCGATTTTATGCTAATATCACGTCGAGATCATTTCAAAAACATATTTTTTATCATTTATTGATTACCTTTTTGGGCTCTAATTCTGGGTCATTTGGGGGACTCAGTACCGAAGTTTTTAACACTGTTTTTAATGTTGATTAAATATAATAAAAATATTTTTTTTTCAAATAGAAAAAAATTTATAAATATTTTTATTAAATAAATTTTTAAAATATTTTTTATTTTTTTTAAACAATTGATGGGTGAAAATTATAAAAAAAATAAAAAAAATAATATCCAAGGTAGCTACCTTAGTGGTCGGCATAATACCGAAAAGACCCACGTTTTTTATAAGAAATCTGAATGCAATCGAATATTAGAGATTTCGTAATATGAAGTGTAGAATTTTTGTTATATACCCATAGAGAATACGTTTATGGTGCTGCAAAAACCATAAACATAAAAGTAAAAATCCTCTAAAATCATAAAAAACTTTTAAGAACAGTAATAACAGAATCTAAAGGTTTGATTTATAAATATAACAAAAAATATTTCTGAACTAGACGAAGAGGCTGTGACCGACTTATATACGTATAAATACATAACAGACAGGAAAATATGGTAAAAAATCCGAGATATAAAACAATAAATGTAAATCTTGTCGATATACCGGAACGATTAAATAGTGAATATTAACATAAAACCTTCTCAGATATGATAATAAAATCCCTAATTCTTCTTTACTATTCTGTTTTCTAAAATTACCGACTATATTTTGTATGTGGTGAATTATATTATTTAATGGGAGTATTTGGAGTGTCTCCAAAAAATTTTATCACCTACGTACATACAAAGTAAATATTTTAGGCGATATTGTCCCCCCCTTGTTAATATTTTGCTCCTAAATAAAACAGAGGTTACTTATTTGAAAGTCACTACTATTTTTAAAACTTTAATAAATATTTCTGTTTTCTAAATAATTAAGGATTTTAAAATAATATCAATTTATGTACGTAAAGACCTTTTTTCGAAAGTATGATTTTTAGAAAAAATTTTTATGGGGGCCAGACAGTATATGAGAAGTTGGAAGATGTAGTACCTCTTCACTCTAAAATAATTATAGGTGTTTTATAATATTAATAAAAATGCATTTTAATTTAACAAAAATTCCCACAGAATGTGTTTCTACATTCTTTTCTTTGGTATAAGAAAACTTACTGCTCAATAATCTATGTGCTCCTAATTAAAAAAAATATTTCGTACTATAATAATTGTCGATAAATAGATCATATATTTATTCTTTTTATTTTTATAATTGTTATTCAAGAGTTTTTATTCTAACATATAACAATTAATTATATTGAGGCCAAAAATACAGCCCTTTGCATTTTTATAGACTGGTCATTGCATTTTTATAGACCCGTCATTGCATTTTATAGACTAGCCATTGCATTTTTATAGACCGGTCATTGCATTTTTATAGACCAGTCATTGTATTTTTATAGGCCTGTTCCTTATTTTTTCATCCTGTTTTTCTAAAAAAATACCCTAAAATAGAATTTAACTCTGAAGAATAAGAAAATAACGATTTATTAGAAGAAATTTCAAGAAATGATATGACAGAAGTTACTGATACAGTAAGAGATGAAAGAAAAACAATTACAAAGACTTTAGTAGATAGTTTACTTTTGTTTATTGGATCGGGTAACCACACTCTCAAAGATATGAGTCATCTGCTGAAAATTTCAATTTCAACGATTACAAAACTATATAAAAGATATTTATCTGGTGAATTTCAAGATATTTCACAATTTAAGTCGCTGTTGACAAAAAAAAGTACAAGAAAAAATAGTATAATGAAAAAATATTATAGCAACGGAAATAAATTTAAACCTTGCATAAGTCTAATTATTTTATCTTATAAGCTGCTGCAAAGTAACAATGCTTCTAACTATTATCCTTCTACTAAATGCAGAATAATAAAAAAAATGAACTACACAAGAAAATCTCCAACCTTAGTTCCAATAAATAGGAATACTAGCCAAAAAAAATCGTTATAAAACCAATATGATGCTTTTTGTGTAATATAAGAGACGAACAATAGATATTTATTGATGAGACAGTAATAATTTTTATTTAAATCCAAAATTTAGGTATTCAAAGAAAAAATAAGTGTTATATCAATGTACCAAATTTAAAAGGTTATAACATCTCCGTTCTCTGTGCTATAAATATCCATGGTGTTTTGCCTTTTAATCTAAGATAGGTAGCTCAAATCTATTGATTTTTCTCTTACATTGACAATTTGTTACTAAGAGTTGAAATAAATGATCATAAATGCATTGTAATATACAATGCATCTATTCACAAGACATCTGCAGTTTTACAAGCTCTCTCTAATAAAAGATACATTGTAAAATTCTTGCATTTTTACTTTGCACAATTAAACCCTATTGAAGAGTTTTTCTCTTGTTTAAATTCGTTTTCTTCTTAGAGAAAGATGTGTTAATAAAAGTATGTTAATTGCTACAATTGAAAATGTTTTAACACAGAAACATTTTTAATGGACTGATATTTTACCCATATGCGTACGTGGGTTACAAAAGCTCTTACTAATGAATATTTTATTTAAAATTGTTTTTTTATCTATTTCATTATTATTCAATTATTTTAATTTAAAATTATCTTAATTCATATCTAATCATATGTTTCTTACTAAATAGACGTTTAAATAAAATAATCGAGAATGTCTTATTCTTTGCAACTCTTTGACCGAGTATATTACAAAATATATTATAAGTAAGTTTAGCCTTTTTATGACATAAATAAAAGGTTTATACAAACAAAATCTATTGTAAAATTGTATCTAAAAGCTTTCCTTAATCTTCAAAATAAACTAATTCATTTTACAAATTGTTATTAAAATTCTTTTTTTTAAAACAATCCAACTATCTAATAGCATCACATATGTTGTAAATATAGTTTTGATACCGAATTTTTGATAAAAAAGTCTAAAAAATGCAATGACTGATCTATAAAAAAGCAATTACCGGTCTATAAAAAAAGCAATGATCGGTCTATAAAAAAAGCAATGACTGGTCTATAAAAATGCAATGACCGGTCTAAAAAATGCAATGACTGGTCTATAAAAATGCAATGAATAGTCTATAAAAATACAATGACTGGTCTATAGAAATGCAAGGGGCTGTAACATCTTTTTTTTTCTCAAAAAAATGTTGTTTATATTTTTTAACTACCTTTAAAAAAAATAGTTACTTCAGATTCTATACTTTTTTTAATACCACCTAATGAAATATTAATATTATAATTTTTTGTTAAATGCACTAAGCATATTTTCCTTGAAGCGAATTTTTTTCATATTGATATCATAAAATAGACATGGTATTTGATATATTTAATATTTAAAAAGAGACAATATATAATAAAAAGATACTCACTTATTTCGATTTTTCATTTAAAATTTATATTATTTTTGTTATTTTATAATAAGATCAATATATTATTATTTCGTTATCAATAACAGTCGCAGTCTTCTTTAGAATGTTGCCCAAATTTTTAAAATGTAGGCAACATTCTAAAGAAAAGCAAAATTGATTTTTTTTTAAAAAAAAAATCAAAATCTCTCCTAAATGAATTTTAATGTTACAAATGATGATTTCACCAGTATTTCTAAACTTTATGAATTTTTTATTGAAGAAAATATATTAAAAAAACATAAGACGTGTACTAGTTGCTCTCATTTATCTAACCTAAAAATTCAAAACCGTGGTACAATGAAAATAATTTATTACCGGTGTTCTAACTCGGGTTGTCGTAAAAGAGAATCAATTACAAGTAGTAATTTAAATATAAATGTACACGTGCATATTATATATTTAATCATAAACGGGGTGAATTAAAAACAATTAAATAACTTTTATTGAATCTATGATGCTAATATAATATCAATTAAAAAAAATTATTGAAATGTTATCAAGATTATTGCAATGATCAGCCAGTTTTTTTAGGTGGACTTGGGAAAGTAGTTGAAGCAGATGAAACAGTTTTGTCAAGAAGAAGAGTTATTAGGTATCCAAATTCTACTGATGATGAAGTCAAAGACACTGTTTGGATTTTCGGTGCGATTGATTCTATCGATAAAAATCAATTTTTTATAAAAAAGATAGAAAATCGCCAAGTTGGTACGTTTACTGCGGATTTGGAAGGTAAAATAGGTGTCTTGACAAAATTTCATACTGATGGATACCCATCATATACGAGAGTAGCTGAAAATCTTTGCCTTGATCATAAGGTTGTCTTGCATAATAATAGTTTCATAAGTCCTGATGGAACACACACTAATAATATCGAGGGCTTTTGGGCGCACTTAAAAAGCACAATGCGCAAAGAGCATGGTGTAATGCGTAGAAATATAGATAATTGGTTGGTCGAATAGACTTTTAAAAGAAGATTTTTAATGAAAGATGATCGCGAAGAGTCTTTTATTATTTTTAAAGATATATTAAAATTATATTTTAAATATTTATAAAATTTTGTGTTTTTTTAACTATTTAATTTGTAAAAAAGATTTTGATAAAATTGTTTTTTAAAAAAAATTGATTTTTAAAAAATTTAATTTTTTTTATAATTTTATTCCAAGGTAGCTTACCTTGTCTTGGGCAACATTCTAAAGAAGACCTACTGGCAAAATACACAGTAGAAATCTCTGATATTTAGTGTGTATATTACCATTTTAAAGTGAAAATTTACTATTATCTTGAATTACGATAATATTACGCGAAAGCTTTTTAAAAAAATTGTCTTCTTGAGTACCTTATTTGGTCTAATTCTCGGTCTTATAAAGAACTAAGTACCGGGTTTTCATGATTATAGACCTCTTTATTAAATTTATATGCTTCTTTCCAAACATATCGACTCGTTTTTCCAAAGTTATAATCACATTTCTTTCAGAAGTTTAGATACATTTTTTCAGAGTTGTAGACTTATTTTTTCAAAGTTATATACACATTTTTTTAAGTGTTATAGACACATTTTAATAGTGTTATAGACCATTTCTCCAGAGTTATTAATCATACGCGGATTTTCGTTTCGATTTTTTTAACATATATTTTCCATTCCATATTTTCCTTCCCATATTTTAGCCCTTATATTTACCCATATTTTCTATTCTTTATTTTTTAACTCTTTTTTTAACAATGGTTTAAATTTGGGTTAAAAAAATATAGGAAAATATGGTATACGAAATATTAGATAAGAAATATTGGATGAAAAAAATATGAATGAAAAACATGGGTGAAAATATGGGTTAAAAATATGGGTTATAAATATTTGATACAAAAATATGGGCAAAGAATAGGCACAAAAATTTTTAGAAAATATGGAGAAAAAAATATTCGGAAAAATATGGGTTAAAAAATATGGGTAAAAATATGGGTAAAAATATGGGTAAAAATATGGGTAAAATATGAGGAAAATATGAGGAAAATATGGGTAAAAATAGGTTAGGGTGGAATATATGGGTTGAAAAATACAGTCCAAAAAATTTGGGTTTAAAAATTTGGGCTAAAAAACATTGGGAAAATATAAAGGGGAAAAAAGGGGAAAAAATAAGGGGAAAATTAGAATTAAAAAAATGAAAATAAAAAAAGGGTTAATAAATGAGAATTAATAAATAGGGGTTAAAAAAGAATTAAAAAAAATATAGTTTGAAAAATATGGTTAAAAAAACTAGGTTTAAAAATAAGGGTTTAAAAAGAGGTTTAAAAAATATGTGTAAATTGATAAGGTTAGAAAATGTAGATTAAAAAAACATGGGTTAAAAATAAGGTTTAAAAAATGAAAGCTAAAAATTGGTTCATTAGGGGCAATTTATTACTATCCCTGTTGCTTGCTGTTTCAATTGTATTCTCAAAAAAAATATAATTTTTTTTAAACCTAAAAAAATTAGACAAAATAAAACAAACTTTAAATATCTAATTTAATTATACTTATTAGCTTCAAAAAGCTGTTTTGGGTTTATTCAGCGATGATTAATGAGATTAAGCACACCTTTCATTTGTCTCATCTTGTTTGATATAAACTCACCTTCTATTTCCACCTCCATCGATAAGCCTCTAGATTTCAAAGTTATTGAAAGCTTTCATTCTACGAATAACGTTTAAAATCTCGAAAAATTAGAGTTTGCTCTACTAATTTAGGCATTGATGACAGGGTGAATTATTTATGTAATTTGCTAGGGTGAATCTTTTTTTGAGATAACATAAGTACAACCAGCAGTTTAGACAGCATGAAATTAGGATAACAGGCAATTGAAACATTGAGTAATTGGAACAGGAAGCAATCGGGATTTAACAAAAATTGGTATATATATTACATTATGAATACATCCATAGCTGCCAATCAGGAGAGGTGTCTTTAACCATAGTCTTATGACCTTTGGTTCCTAGTGTTCAAATAATACGTCACTTTGCAAGATACCCAGAAGCCTAGCTGTATACGCAATTTTCGTTTTATCAATAACTATGTAAGATACAGGTAATTAATGTCTTTTCATTATTTTTTCTTTACTAATTGTCACAGGCTTGAGAAGTTACCAGGCTTGAGTGGTTCCATTAAATTTCAAAATTTCAAAATTTATATTGTAAATTGCAATTTCAAAATAATTAAAAATTATCAAACTTTAAATTTATTTAAAATAAAACTCTTAATTTTTTTAAGACACTTCAAAAATTTAAATAAAAATTCTTAAAATTTTTTAAAGAAATTCAAAATCTTAAAATACACTAACATTTAAAAAATATTTAAGATAATAAAAAAATTTATCGTATAAAATATTTTCACATTTTTATAATTGATTTATTGCTACTATATTTTTATATTTGGAGCCGTTGCACGATTAAATTTTTCGACGTGCCGGAATTTCGCCAATTGGCGAAATTACGGTTTTCGCCAAAAATTTCTGACCCGGAATTTCGCCAAAACAATATTATAAAAACATAAATATTTAAAAAAATATTTTGATATTCAAACGAAAAATATTTTTATTCAAAAATTCATTTATTTAATTCGTCTAGGAAAGAAAAAATGTTTTTTGTAGACATATATTTTTCATTTTCCACATAAATACTGAATTTTTCACGTCTTTTATTATTATCAAGATTTACATCAAATTTACCTATAGAAAACCGCGCAATCTTGTTTCTTATTTTTTCCGTCTCTATTCTTAAAGAATCAAAAAAAACCCAAGTTTGGCCTTTTTACTTCGGCTAAGTTATTGAAGCCTCTATGCCATTTCTCAAGACTATTTGTTGTTGTGGGAAGACCATTTTTAATTCTTTCATAAACACACCGACGAGCATGCTCAAAACGTGGGCTAGATGTAGAATTATTGCCAATAAAATTTTGTTCAAAATAATCAATGAACGTTGAAAAGACGGGTTTTATGTTTGAATTTTCAATTTATTTCAAAACAAGATTATATGCTTAAAGAATTATTGATAATTTAAAGTAGGGCAATTTAAGTAATTTTTTAAAAATCTTGTTTGCAACCAAGTCTGTTTTATAAGCCGATTCTAAGCCTAATTGTGGAATTTTCCTCTATAAGCATTGAAAATAGTGAAATAAACAACCAAATGACTTTACAAGCTTACCATACGCTTTAAACGCAGAGAATAGCGCCAATTCAAAAACCGATACAACAACCAGTGGATTTAGAATAATATTAATTTTAAAAAGAAACGAGCTTCCTTGTATTTCTCTTAAGACTTCTCTTGCAACATGATGAAAATAAGGGGGGGTAAATTTTTTAAACAAATAGCCTTGAATTGTAACTAACTGGTAGAACTGATGCAGAGACGATTTAAAAGTGCCATCTACAACTATTATTTTCAAATCTTTGATATATGGTAGAAATTAATCTGAAAAGAAAATAACAATAGGACTTCCTGAATTAAATCCAGAATGAACTGTAGAAATTTTGACTATTCAAAGTTATCTGTAGAGAAACTGGAATATCGTTTGTTGGTCCTGGGAGATAATTATCTCTTCGTTTTCTAAGTTTACGAGCATAGTCGAGAAGATTTTCAAAAGATGATACTTCGGGTAGAATTAAGGTTTCAAAATTCTTGGTTTCTGATGTATATACAGAAACAAATCTTTCATTCTCCTCCTCACATCTATTAAGAATTTTTTTTCGGCTATAAATGCTTCATTCTAACCATGATTTGAGTCACAAGAGTGTTCTTCTTGTTTGATAAGCGGTAAGGTTTCATTTTTTTCTACTATAAAATCTTTACACTCTCGATACCTGCACCTCCATCTTATCACATCCCCTTTTTCTGTGCTTATAATATAAAGAAATCCAGAAACTATTATCATAAGTGCACCTCTCTGTGTTTTGAAATTTTCCATGAGGGGTTAAAATTTTTTCAAAAAAAATTTGAATTTTAGCGAAATTCCGGGTCGGAAATTTTGGCGAAATTCCGGTTAATGAAAATATTTTCACATTTCTATAATTGATTTATTGCGACTATATTTTTACATTTGCAGCTGGTGCACGATTCAATTTTTCTTATAATTTCACATTTTTTTCGATTTTGACATTTTACCTCCATTATTATCATTTCTCTCCATTATTAAATATTTAAAAAAAAATTTACCCACATTTCATAAAAATAAAAATTCAAACAATCGTAAATAGTTCAAACAAATTTACTTTTAAAAAATTGATTTTTTTTTCATGTAGAACCCCTCAAGCCTGGAATCACATATGCCTGTGACACTAATTATTTTGCCAAATGCGTCGACGAACTATCACCACACCTAGGAGAGTCCCATCTAATTCATTGTCATGTTAGACCAAGTCTTAATCAACTATACAATACTAGAAAATTGTATATTAATACTATATTTCTATATTTTTTTATCGCTTAATGTCATTCCCTCATTATTTATTAAAGAAACGTCAGTGGGATTTGAATATCGATACTCAACTTTTCATTCAAGAGTGCTAACCATGGGGCTATCTGGCTTGCTAAAAATTGATTAAAAATTATTAATGGACGTAAATTTTAACGGATTATCTTAAAACGAGGGATAAAATTAGTTAAAAATAATCAATTTAGGTAAATTTTAACGGAACATCAATAAAAATAACAAAAGAGGTAAAATACCGGCAATGGATCTAAAATCTGTAAAATGTGTCTATCAATTTTTAAAACCTATAATACAACAAAGGGGCTATGATAATACAACGATGGTACTATAAAAGGTTACGAATGGCTATAATAATAAACGAGTGCTTTATTTTAATGTAAAAAAACGTTATAATTATATTTTTAGACCAGCCCCATATCAAATTTTAGGTAATTTGCGTATACATATTATGTTTACTTAATAGCTTTTTTGAATATACATAATTTGTACTTGTTTGTTTTTTGTGTAAGCATATATGTGTACTTGATGTTTTTAAAGTACAAATATATGTGTACTTAATCTTTTAAGGGTTAAGAAATGTATTTTCTAAACAGAAGAATAAAATGAAAATGAAAATGAATTTGTTCTTCAAAAAAACGATGTAGGGGCTTTAGCTAAAAATCTAAATTTTTAATTTGATTTTTATAATTTAAATTTAATATATAGTTTTTAAACCTGTTTTTTAACCTGTTTTTAAACTTTTTTTTAAATTTTAAATTTTGTTTTTCAAATTTTTAATTTTTTCTTTTCAAATTTTTTGTGTTTTAATTTCAAATTTTTTGTGTTTTAATTTCAAATTTTTCACGGCGTTTTTCAAATTTTTCACAGCGTTTTTTTAATTGTTTTCAAATATTTAATAAATCTATTTTGTTAATAAAATCATTCAAATCAACATTTTTTTACCTCCAAAATATGGGATTATATATTTAAGAATAAAATCGGTAATTTTTATTATGTCTGCAAAGAAAAAGAATAATGATATATCAAATAATTTGAGGCAACAGCTAATTAAAAAAATAGAAATAGAAGAATATAATATTAAAGATGTCGTCTTTATATTGAATAATAATTATAACACTGCTTTTTATATATTTAATATCTATAAATCTGAAAGTAGAATAGAATAAAACACACGGGAAGATGTGAAACAGAAAAATAAGCGAGTAAATAAAATTGGCAATTGAAAATTATATGGAAACCAACCTAACCGTCACATTGAACCAAAAAAAACTAATAACCAATTATCATTTAAATGTTTTATTTAAACAATTAATAGAACCATAAAAAGCCTAATGATTACAATTAAAAAATTAACTTAACAACAATAAATATTTATTCGGAAAATAACAAAACGCGGCGATCTGAATATGCAAGAACAATTTTAGACATTGGCGATAATAAATAGAAATATTAATTGATGAATCCAGCTTTAATTTCTATCTTCGAAAAACTTTTGGCAGATCTCAGCGGGGATAAACCGTTTCAGTTGTGGTTCCCTCAAACAGAGTCTTTAATGTTAGTTTAATCTCAGCTATTTCTAATGAAAAACCTTTATTTGTAAAAACATATACTGGATCTATTAATTCCGAAAGTTTTATAGGGTTCATTGAATAATTATTGATATTTTGTGACGAATATCATGATTTAGAAAATTGTGTTTTTATTATGGATAATGCAAAAATACATCTTCTAATATAACAAGAGGTTTTTATAACGAAAGGTGGTATAATGTATTATATTTATCACCTTACAACTATATGTTAAATCCTATTTAATTTGCTTTTTCTAAGGTGAAATCAATAGTAAGAAGCAAATTATCTGGGGGTTATAATGAATATTTTCGGTGTTTGATAAAAAAAGCACTCTTTTTATTGAGTAAATGCGATTTATAAAGATATTATGGCCTTATACACAAAAAGTGTGTTAAAGCTTTAATTCGTGAAGACTTTAATTTATTTATTTTTAAATTTTAAGTTTATTACTATTTTAGATTATTTATTTTATATATTTGGCTAGATAGCTGAGTGGTAGACACCCCTAAGATATAAGTCTTGGTATAAGGTTCGATTCTTTTATCAACACCATAATAAAAAATCGCGGATATGGATTTTAACGATCCGATTACTAATAATTAGTAATAATACAAGAGAATAGTGTTAGTATAGCTGACAAAGACTTGGTCATAAAAATAAAAATGACGTAGAAGTGTCCCCCTTATATGTGGAAAGGGGCGGTGACGCAGTCTCTGGCAAATAAGTAGTGAGTATGTATATATTCATGAATGCACTAAAACTACCTGTATCTGCTGAGTTATAGATAAAAGGAATGTCGCATATGCAGCTAAGCTTTCTGGCAGCTTTTAATGGCCGTAATATAAGAGCACTGAGAACCAAAGGTCTTAGACCAAGGTTTGAGACAGCTCTAGGGTCTTTATGCATGTTGATATCACGAACTTAAAAAATTTTTTGGAAAAATTTAAAAACCGCTGTGAAAAATTTGAAAAAGGCTGTGAAAATTTTGAAATTTAAACACAAAAAAATTTATAAAGAAAATAATTAAAAATTTGAAAAACAAAAGTTATAATTTGAAAAACTTGAAGGAAATATATATTACATGTTTACGACATTCATAACGTTAAACCCGGTGATTTGTCTCCTACCGAGGTCTGCGGCCTTTGGTTCTTGGTGTTCAATAAATACGTCACTTTCTAAGCTTTCCTGAAGCCCGGCTGTATATGCGAATTTCGTTCTATTAATGACTCAGCAGTATACAGGTAATTAATGGGTTTTCATGATTTTTTTTCTACTATTTTTTACTGAGATGCGTCGCAGCACTATCCCTACACCTAAGAGAGCCCGTTCTGCTTCATTGCTAATCTAAATTTAATTGATGAAAAATTCTATTTAGATGATGAATAGTAAATAAAATTATAAGATTCATATATCAACTGCGATGATAGCTATAGAGAGTATAATGGTGATGTTTCTCTAAAATTCACTAATAGATTTGCAGACTCCATTAAAGTTTAATAAACATATCAAAGATCTTGGAAAAATATAGTCCAGTGTGGTATATCTGATTAAGACTAGGTCTAATATCTCAATGAAGCAGATGGGACTCTCCTAGGTGTGGATATGAGTCCGGCGACGCATCTCAGCAAAAAGTAGTGATAAATAAAATATCATGAAAAAGCCTCTAATTACCTGTATCCTGCCGAGTCATTGAAAAAACAAAAATCGCGTATACAGATGAGTTTCTGGGTAGCTTAGGAAGTGACGTATTATCGGAACACCAGGAACCAAAGGTCATAAGACTATGGTTCGAAGCACTCTCCGGGTTGGCAGCTATGCATGTTGTCAGCATGTAATATATATAATATATTGGACAAATTTGGGTATGAAAAATTGGCTGATTTAATTTTTCAAGCAAAATTAAAAATAAATGAAATGATTGTGCTTGATAAAAGCGAAGTTACTTCCAAAGACAGTCAAATTTTGAAGAATTCAGAAGTAAAAATAAAATATTAAATTTAAAAGTTATTTCTGTGTCTAAATTAAGGTATAGCTTTATTAGACTCTAATGATTAAACCCTCTTTTATATTGGACCCGACTGTGACCACTAAGAGAATTTTTGGTGTATTATAATATAATTGTTCCATCTTTAAGATCAGTGTTTCTCAAAAATAAGCAAACTGGCGCTCTGGTGTGCCCTAAAAATTTCATAGATGCGCTTTACATTTTTTATTTGTTAAAAACTCATTTTTAAACTTTATAATGTCTTTAATTTGAGATATAATTTAAAAAACCCACAATAATCAAATGCAAAAAAAGAAAAATTATAATAAATTAAAAAATAAATAAAATATTTTCTTTAAAATATAAGACCTAAGATAACAAAAATTCTCGCCATATATCAAGTATATAGTTCACACTAAAATATATTAATAAATTTTTTTTGGACTCATCGAAAATAAAATCTAAAAGTGCGGCTTGATACCAAAAAGTTTAAGAAACACTGCTTTAGATCAAAATAAATTTATATTACATTTTGAAAAAAAAATCATAGATGCCGACCCGAAGAATTGTCACCTACCTTGGTCTGAGACCTTTGGTTCTTGGTGTTCTAATAATATGTCATTTTCTAAGCTACCTTCAGCTGTATACGCGATATTAGTTTTATCAATTACTCAGTAGGATACAGGTAATTAGCGGCTTTTCATATATTTATATTTTTTACTACTTTTTGCCGAGATGGAGCCGCACTAATTCCCACACCTAAGAGAGTATCTGTTGATTCATTGTCATATTATACCAGGTTTTTTCAGCTATACCTCATTGGAACAACTGTATATTATACTATAATTATATAGTTATACCAGCATAATGTCATTCACTAATCATTTATTGCCGAACCCCAGATAGAAACTCTCCCCAGATATACAAACCTTCAAGCCCAGAACCCACACAAGATCAAAACCTACCCCCGATCAACACCCACGCTATTTAACACTCCTATCTAATAAGCCCCACCCTAATAACTTCAAACTTAAAGTTAATTTTCTAAAATGAGCTCAATGTAGCCCACCTTTTCGCCACTCCATGACAATCAGCAGTTTTTTTATAGTAATCAAAAGTTAATAAATTTTAAAAAATCCAAAATTTAGAAAATCTTTTTAAATTTAAAAAATAGTTATTTAATTGTCGTTTTTTCTCTTATTAAAAAAGGTAATTTAAAAGTCACTAAAATATAGATAAAAAAATATTTTTTTAAATAAAACATATTAATTTCTTAGTCCTGAAATTTAAAATATTTATATATTGAAGTTTTTAGAATTTTAATTTTTTACTCCTTCCATTTCCCTCCCATAATTTTTTTTGAAAACCCTGTCTAAAAATGAAGGGAAAACCTACCAAAACTATAAAAGAAATTTTTGTACCATACCACTATAAATTTTAGACACAATTAAGAGTAATGCTTTTTTGTATGTCATAATATAAATATAATTTATTGAAAAATAAGTGGGTGCTGATCTAGGGTGTTTTTTTGGCGTTCGACATTTAATAAAGAGTGACGTATGCGGTATTCGAACAACCAAACTTAAATTTACATTCAAGAGTGTTAACCACAGAGATTCTGGCCAGATAAAACTACACAAATTTTTAAACAAAGATGCATATACATAATATGTCGCGCGCAATGCACGACCTGCTTCCGCACCGAGAGTTTTTTATTTTAACTTATATACCATTATTTTATATTTATTGGTTGCATTGATTTTTTTTATGAAATTTTGATTATTTTTTGTTGACAGCGGGAGTTGAACCCACTACATAATAGTTGATCAATTTCACGAATACTAATTAGTCACAACAACATAATTAATTTAGTAAATACATTTAACTAATAAATTTCACAATTAAATATGAAAATTTGGTTCATAGCCGGGTTAGCGCCCCACCATCTGGAAGAAAAAGCTCGATTCATCGAATATTCATTAACAAGGCTTATGTGATTAAGCTTAAAATCTACTTAGAAGCTCATAACAAAAATCATTTTAACCTAAGCTCAAATATATTCTATTTTTTGAGGTTAGGTTAAAATGAATTTTGTTATGAGCTTCTAAGTAGATTTTAAGCTTAATCACATAACCCTTGTTAATGAATATTCGATGAATCGAGCCTTTTCTTCCAGATGGGGGGGGGCGCTAACCCGGCTAAGAACCAAAACTTTCGATAATATAATGATAAGAGATAAATATCAAAAAATTGTTATAAAAAATATTTTTTTTACTATTTCGATACTTTTTATCTCAAATCCAACTTTTATTTTAGCGTATACAGTACTTTGCATTATTATATTCATCACCTTGTATTATTATATCCACCTCCTTGCATTATTATAGTTGCCTCCTTGAATTATTATATTACCATTCTTACATTATTATATTCACCTTCTTGTATTATTATATTCCCTTACTCGCATTATAAAATACCACTCGTTGCATTAATATTTCTTAGATTTTTATACACTTCGTTTATTACTCGTACAGCGACAATTCGCCTATAGGCGAATTGGCGCTATATTCATCAACATAAAAAAGGCGACAATTCGACTACAAAAAATAAAATTACATTTAAATTATATCAAAGTGAAAGCGATAGTGATAACAGCCGTGGATGGGCTTTCAGATCTCAAATTATATATATATGCCATTTATATGAGAATAAGTAATGATTTATATTTGTAATAAGTATTATATCGAATAATAAAGCTCATTCTAAAGAAGAATTATCATTTATTCGCTTATAAATGACAATTTTATATTTTTTAGAGGGGTCTTAAAGCGTAAAAGAATATAAATATTACATTAATCATTCTGATTAAAAAAATTGTTAAATTGTATGCATATATCAAATAAACATCTAAAAAATAGAATTTTGAAAAGAAAGAAAAATTTTATATAAACACGCAACCTCTGTAAAAAAAGAATAAAATTTATCTGATAATTTGGCGCTTACTCGGATAAGAGGCCAGATAAAAGTTTGCCTTAAGAAAAAGCACAAAATTAAGATTCATGAAATTATTTTGCCAATTATTACCCCAAAATTTTTATTATTAAAAATCGGTTTACTACCATATTTAGTATATTTTTATTTTTAAAATTTCTAAATATAGTAATAAATCGATTTTCTTAAAAAAATTGGGTTATTAATTAGCAAAAAATCATGAATCTTTTATATTTATACTTTTTATTATGGTAAACTTTTCGCTGGTCTATAAACCCGGGCCAGCACAGCTATTTTTAAATGACTTTTTTTCCTTTATAATTATAAAACATATATATTTTTTTTTAATTTTTTTGGGAATAACTGTTACTAGTCGGGTTTTTTTACAAGTTTTAATTATAAATTTATTTGTTTTATTGGGTTTAACTTAAGACAATCGCCTTTATGCGAATTATTCCTTTTTTATATATATGCGAATTGTCGCTTTGCCTACTATAGCCACCTCCTTGCATTATTATTTTTCTTTCCTTGTATTTTTATATTCTTATTATTATATTTTATGTTTACACTCTTAAATTACTTTTAAAGATTATCATCAAAATTTTTAAAGCCCTTTTCATTATAATAGTTCCCTCGTTGCACTAATATAGTCTCCATGTTGCATTATTATAGTCTCCTCGTCGCATTATTATAGTCCCCTAGTTGAATTATTAAAGTTGCCTCGTTGCATTAATATATTTCTCTCGTTGCATTATTATAGCCCCTTCGTTGCATTATTATAGTCAAAGAACAGATGATTTTGTAGTTATGACATATTCTAAAAGCTAGAGACTCATTTTTTAGAGCTATAGACCAATTTCATTTAGACTTATAGACCCTTTTTTATTTTGTCGTGACACATTTAGCCAAAGTAATAGATGATCTGATAAAATTCAGCTCTGTCAATTAATTTTTCTTCCTTATTCTTTCAACCCTTATTTTAAATTCTTATTTTTTCCATTATTTTTTAACCCATATTTTTTTTACCAACATTTTTAAACCTTTATTTTTTTAACCGTTATTTCCAACTATTATTTTTTTAATCCTTATTTTTTAATCCTTATTTTTAACCCTTTATTTTTTCCATTATTTTTTTCTTAGATTTCCTCTCCACTATATTTTTTAAATACTATTTTTTCCATTATTTTTTAACCCTTTTTAACCCTTATTTTTTAACCCTTAATTTTTTTCCATTATTATTTTTCGTAATTTTTTAACACCTATTTTTTAACTACTATTTTTTTCTATTATTTTTCAACCCATGTATTTTTAACCTTTATTTTTCCATTATTTTTTGACTCTTATTTTCTAACCCTTTTTTTTATTTATTTTTAAACACTTATTTCTCACCTTTATTTTCCAACCCATATTGAAAAATAAGCATTAAAAAATAAAAGTTAAAAAATGGTGAAAAAATGTTTAAAAATAGAGGAAAAATAGGGGTATGAAAATAAGAGTCAAAAAAAACTATGTAAAAAATAAGGGTTAAAAAACATAAGTAGAAAAATAATAGAAAAAAATAGTGATTAAAAAATATGTGATGAAAAAATAATAGAAAAAATAAAGGATTAAAAATAAGGATTAAAAAATAAGGATTAAAAAAATAATAATTGAAAATAAGGGTTAAAAAAATTAAAGTTTTAAAAATGTTGGTTAAAAAATATGGGTTAAAAAATAATGGAAAAAATAAGGGTCCAAAATAAGGGTTGAAAGAATAAGGAAGAAAAATTAATTGACCGAGGTTAATTTTATCAGATCATCTATTACTCTGGAAAAATGTATCAAGACTCTATAAAAAGTGTCTATAAGTCTAAAATAAATGGGTCTATAGAGTTAAAATGAGCCTCTAGCTTTTAAAATATCTCATAACTACAAAAACCTCGGTGCTTTGACTACAGTCCTTTCCATTCTTATAAACCACTCATTTCATTCTTATAAACCACTCATTTCATTCTTATAAACCATTCATTTAATTCTTATAAACCACACATTTCATTCTTATAAACCACACATTTCATTCTTATAGCCAACTCCTTGCATTCTTATAAACCACTCATTTCATTCTTATAACCCACTCATTTCATTATTATAACCACTACTTGCATTCTTATAACCCACTCATTTCGTTTTTATAACCCACTCATTTCGTTCAAAACTCGCTTTTTTAAAAAAGGTTCCGAAAAGGAGAACTTTTATTATGATAAATTATATAACCCGTGTCATTACTATATCACCGTCTTTTCATTATTATATCTCCCTCGTTGCATTATCATATCCCTCTTGTTGCATTATTATATTCCTTTTGTTGCATTATTATATTCCACACGTTGTAATATTTTATACCCATCGTTGAATTATTTCATTCCCCTCGTTTTATTATTATTCTCCCCACGTTCTAATACGGATTTTTTAAAAGTTATACTCCCATTACTTTCAAAGTTATAGAACCACCACTTCAAATTATAGACCCATTACTTATAAGTTATAGAACTGTTTTTTAAGACATATAGACCCATTTCGCCAGTTATAGAAACATTTTGCTAGAGAATAGATGATCTGCTAAAATTCGTATCGAGTAGTTATTTTTTAAAACTCATTTTTTAAAATTTTTTTCCACCCTTATTTTAAAACTCCTATTTTTAACCCTGATTTTTACACACATTTTTCTACCCAAATTTTTCAACCCTTATTTTCGTCCGCAATTTTTCTACCCTCATTTTTTGACTCATGTTTTTTGACTCATGTTTTTTAAACCCCATTTTTAACCGTCATTTTTTAAACAATTTTTTAACCCTTTTTTTAACCATTATTTTTAACCTAATTTTGCCCTTATTTTTTTAACCTGATTTTTCCCTCTTATTTTTAATCAATATTTTTAACCCTTATTAAAAACCCCATTTTAACCATTATTTTTAAAGATTTTTTAAATTATATTTTTTAACCTTTTTTTAGCACCTTTTTTTATCATAAGTAAAAAAAATAAAGGTTAAAAACTAAGGGGGAAAATTATGGTTGAAAAATAAGTATTAAAAAAATGGTTAAAAAATGGGGGTTAAAAATAAGGGTTGAAAAATATAGGTTGAAAAATGAGGGTGTGGAAAATGAGGGTTAAAAAAAGTTTTTTAAAATAAGGTTTAATTAATGTTTAAAAAAAGAGGGTCGAAAAATTAGGGCTCGAAAAATCGTTAAAAAATAAGGTTTGAAAGGGGTTTTAAAGTAAGGGTTCAAAATATTGGTTAATAAATAATGGTTAAAAATGAGGGTTAAAAAACAACGGTAAAAAACAAGGGTAAAAAATGATATATATTATATATTACATGCCTACAACATCCATAGCTGCCAACCCGGAGAGCTTTCTCCTACCTTGGATCCGGGACATTTGGTTCTTGGTGTTCCGAAAATACGTCAGTTCCTAAGCTACCCATAAGCCCAGATGTATACGCGATTTCCGTTTTATAAATGACTCGGTAGAAAAGCAATGAGTCTATAACTTTTAAAAACCCTGTATTGCAACGGGTAATATAATAATTCTACGAGGGGAATATAACAATTCAACGATGGGAATATAATAATTCAACTAGGGGATATAATAATGCGACGAGGAGAATATAATAATGCAACAAGGGTAATATAATAATACAACGTGTGGAAAAAATTCTGCAACAAGGGGAATATAATAATGCAACGTGGGAAATATAATAATGCAACGAAAGGGATATAATTATGTGACAAGGGTAATATAATAATTAGGGCACGGTAAAGACCAGATCGCTCAGTGGTTAATACTCTTGAATGTAAAATTTAAGTATCGTAGTTCGAATCCCGCTGACGTCACTCTTTAATAAATAATGAGGGAATGAC
>SDVU01000131.1:0-19858 GCA_016256075.1 Dictyocoela muelleri | reverse complement strand
TAAGACTATGGTTGGAGACAACTCTCCGGGTTGGCAGCTATGGATGTTGTCAGCATGTAATATAATATAATATATATATATAATATATATATATTAATAATAATAATAATAATATTAATATTGATGTTGATGTTGATGTTGATAATATTATTAATATTTTTAATAATATTTATATTATCAATATTAATAATAAATTAATATCAATAATATCAATATTATTATTATATTATTACTATTAATTTATTATTAATATTGATAATATTGATATAAATTAATTATTAATATTAATAATATTAATATTAATAATATTTTATATTAATTTATTATTAATATTGATAAAAAATGTTGATTACCACAAAATTTCTGTATTAAATCAATTTTAATTGCTTTTTATACAAAATTAATAAATTATTTAAATTTTTTCTTAAATTTATTTTTTTTAAATATTTTTATTTAAAAATTATTGTTTTTTTAATCTTAAATTGGGTTATATTAAATTTTTTTCGTTTTTTTTGTCGGCAAAAAGATTTTTTTCAAAAAAGTACACCCCTTTTTTCGTCGAAATATCTCATTTGTAGAAATGTCACTACGCCTTCATACTCTTTGTATTTCAATTTCGTCCTTTTTCTTTTAATTTTCGTCTCCAAAAATTTTTAACCCTTATGGCAAAAAACATAATTGATAACTGTTTAAGAGCTTTGATTATACAAAACTATGATAATGGAATGAGACTAAAAATCATAAGTAAAGGAATCAAATTACCCGTATAAACAATAAAAACAATGATAGGTATCTATAAAAAAGAAAATAAGGTATCAAAGAAACCTGTTGGCGGTGCTAACAATATAAAGTTTCTAATTAAATAAAAAAATTATTTTGAGGACAAACTTAATCAGTATTGTACACTGTCTCTAGAACAGTTGAAAGAAACTATAAATAATAAATTTTCAATACGAGTATGTTTATCTTTTATCAATAATTGTTTAAAGAAGCTACATTTTACTTTTAAACGAACATAAATACTCTTAGTATCGTCTTCGAATTAGAAAAAAAAATCATTAGAAAAATTATGTTGTTTTTTTACAGACTTAATAGCTGAAATACCCGCGGAAAAAATGTTTTTTATAGATGAAACAGGGTTTAATTATCCATGAGATGTAGATATATTAAAAAGTAGGATAATCACCTATAATCACGACACCTTCAATTAAATCGAATAACTATTTTTTATGCTGTGCAATTAATAAAACAGAGAAAATATATTATAAATTACAAAACAGTGCAAACAAAGGATTTTCATTCCTGTAGTACACCCGAGATTTTTTTGGTTCGTTAACCATATTTGAATTGGAAAGTGTTACTATTATCATAGACAACGTTGTTTTACACAAAAAACAAGAAATACATGAACTTATTAATGAGCGTGGACAAAAGATTAAATTTTTTACCGTATATTCGCCACAGTTCTACCCAATTAAAAATTTATTTAGTAAATAGATCTGTATCGAAAAAGAAGGGCTCAGAAAAACTTCAAATCAATTAATTCAACATATTGAGGAGGGACTAGAGTTTATTAAAATCTGAGACTGTTATGGCTTTTTCAGAAAAATTCTTAGAGAATTAAGAAAAAACTAATTATTTTTTTATTCTTTTTGATGACGAAATTAAATATAAAAAGACGGTATTGAAATACAAACAGTATTAAATTGAAATGCAAACCCTGTAAGAATTTGAGAAAATAATATTTGATGATTAAATTTTAAATAGTCGCGCATCACAAAATGACACCTTTAATTTGATATAAAAAAAAATTTTTGATAAACAATTTGATTAATAAAGTCAACAGAAAAAATCATCATAAAGAGACACAATAATAAATTTTATATAATTTAATTTTATTAATTAAAATTAGTATAACATGATTAATAATTAATTGTTTTTAATAAAGTATAAAGGAAACTTAAGGTTTGGCGAGATTTCTGGTTTAAAATCGACAAAATCCTAGTAGGTGTAAGAAATCATCAACAAAAATCTTTGAAAATTATATTTCAAGAAAAATTAAAAAAACGAAATACGTAGTGATTCTTTGGGAGTACTTATTAAACAATAAAAACAGCGTTCAAGGTATATGATTAAATTTTACTCTGCGCGCGAATAATTTTGTTTGTTATGTTTGCGCCAACAATGCCACGCCCCAACAATGCACACTGCACAAATAGCGCGACTATAAAAATTTTGGAGCTAGTCCAAAATTTCACCCAGGGGGAAATTTTGGACTAGGTATTAAATTGATTTAAATTAAATAAAAAAGTATTAAATTAATTTAAATTTAATATAAAAGTATTAAATTATTTTACTTTAATTATTTCAAATATTTTTAAAATGATTTTCTTATTATTAAAGAAAAAGGATACCTCGCTTAGAAATCGTGGCCTCTTGTTTGTTAAGACAACATTCATGTTTTTAATTTGTCTATATTTTAAATTATCTATTGTTTCAACATGATGAGTATTAACATTATTAATTTTATAAACAAAATTATATTTATAAAATAACGTCATATGTTCAAAGACATTTAGAGTTAATCGGCTACAAGATCCATGCTCGTCTGTATAAACTATCGAGCCATGAACTGCCTGTTCCAACCTTATGGGTAATATTGTAGTGCAATTTTTACCCGGTATACTCTTGCAAACATCCTAGTCGCTTTACCTCTCGTTTCTACAATAACTAGGCATCAGTTCTATTATCAGGAGAACGACCACGGTGGGACTTACATTTGCAGTTCCACTAGTTTCATCCACTTGTACAATAGAATTTGCGACGCCTAGCTCTCTACTTGAGAATTCAGGCTGTGGAATTGATGTTATTAATTCATTTATTACCTTTATTATAGAATTTCTCGACACTGATGGCATAGAGTTGATAATGGCGTGTAATGGGGTTCTTACACTATATTTATCGATTATTTTCGAAATAATATTTATTTTTAAGTCGAAACAATCGAAAAAACTATTATATCTAATACTATAGTATTTTATAAATGACAAGCAACCTCTACTCATGCATCGCCATGCTTTACAGTCCTTGTTTTTTTTTATAACTTTTCAAAGTCATATAGGCAGAAGAATCATTACAAAGCTTTTCCGAGTTTAAACACCCATTTACACACACCGATTATACAGTTCTCTACAATCTAATGTTTTTAATCCACCTTATATACATTCTACATTCATAAAGAGTTAATAATATTTTTGTCACAGTCCGTAGCGGTTCCAGCACGTAAAGATTCTACACTATATGGGGTCTAAAATTTTTTAATAAAATTATGGAATATTTATTGAAATTATTAAATATTAACTATGGGCTATACAAAAAATAAATTAAATATTTTTTATTTAAATTTTGTAATTATATTTATTTGACTCTTAAAAATACATTAAAAGGTTTAAAAACTGTTTAATTAATTTTTAATATTTTTAAGCCTTTTAATGTATAAAAAAAAGATAAGAAATATAATTACAAAATTCAAATAAAAAATATTTAATTTATTTTTTGTATAGCACATATTTAATATTTAATAATTTCAATAAATATTCCATAATTTTATTAAAAAATTTTGGTCTCGTTTAGTGTGGAATCGCTACGGGCTGGAACCGCTACAGACTGTGCCATTTTTTTATATTTTTAGAATTAGGGGGAAATTTTGGACTAGGTCGCTCTGGGAGGATTTTGGACTAGCTTCAAAATTTTTATGTAAAACCATCGGGAATTGAATTCCGGGTCTTTAAATGATTAATAATATTACTAACACCATATTCAGTCCATTTCATTATTATATACCACTTTTGCATTATTATTAACAGATTTTGCAATTTTATTGACTAATTTTTGAATTAAAATTAACTAATTTTTGCATTATTATTGGCTAAACTTTTTCATTATTATGGTCTGCTTTTGCATTATTATTGACTGCTTTTTCAAATTTGAAAAAGAATAATGTGTAATAAAAAGAAAAATGAAGTTTGGATAAATTCCCTTGTTTATTTTTAAATGAAATCTAGACAAGAAATGTTACTAGTACCCAAGAAATGGCTTTACATCCCAAACACGTATATGATTAAAGTAACAGTCTAAATCCAAAAAAGCGCTTTAATGAACACTATATATTACGTCAATAAGTATTGATATTATATTAATTATTGTGTTGTTAAGCTCTCGACTTAAAAACGAAAATAATTCCTATATTGGATTTATTTTGGTATATAATAGGGAAGAGATTTGAGGATATATTTTCTACAAACTATTTATTCTTACTCCAGCAGGGATAGGCAAATAAGCATTATTCATGATGATTAAAACTCATCATTTTGATCAAAAATTAGAAGTTTTGTTTTAATAAAATCTTTTAAATCCGCAGATTTAAAACTTCCTACTTTTGCTTTTTTGGGCGAAAATTTTATCGTTCGCAATAGCACTAAAGATTGTAGTATTCGCATCCTTTGGATTAGGAACACCAATAAAGTATTTAGAATTTATGAAACTAGCCAAAACTTTATTATGATGCAAATTAATGCTCTTATCAGTTAAAAAATACATTTGATCGTCATTTATATCCAATAATGATGTTACCTACTGAGCTATTGTAGTTTTATATTTATTGCTGTTTCTGTTTACTGATATTAAGGTATATTTCTTCTTCATACAATTCATTTTTTTATAAAATGAGAAAATTAGACAAAGAGTATGATCTACTATTATTTTTAAGCAAGAGTATTCTACTCAGAGCCTTTAAAGATATGTATGAATATATACTTATCGATGATGATATAAATTCTTCTCCAAAGCTTAATATTTATTAGATGCTGATTTTTTTTTTGCTCTGCGGTACTGAATTTTGAAATTTCTGTTATATCTCGGAAATTTTATCATTTATTAAGTCTCTTTAAAAACTTTCGAAAAGATTAAGAACAGGCTGCATATTTTTAGGTTGCGCACATTATCAAACAAACCTAACGAACATTATACTTTACTTTTATTAACAGTCTGCTCTCTATCTTACGACATTTAAATCATCGACGGGTTGCTCTTTTAAAACATTTTTATTAAAAACTCATCGTTTTCTGTCTCGAGAATATTTCACTTAAGAGTATAATTTATTTTTTTAAAAAAAATATTTGACAATAATGCAAAAAAAACTTAATAATAATGATACAAAGTATTCAATAGTAATGCAAAAAATTGCCAATAGGCCAGATAGCGTACTGGTTAACACTCTTGAATGTAACATTTAAGTATAGAGGTTCAAAATCTGCTGACGTCACTCATTAATAAATAATGAAGGAATGGGATTAGGCGGTCAAAAACTATAGAAATATAGTAATAATATACAGTTGTTTAGTGTGATATATCTGATTAAGACATGATATAACATGACAATGGGGTAGATGTACTCTCCTAGGTGTAGGGATGAGTGTGACGACGCATCTCGGCAAAATAAGTAGTAAAAGAAATTATGAAAAACCTTTATTACCTGTATCCCCCCGAGCCAATGATTGTACGAAAATCGCCTATAGAGATGGGCTTATGGTAGCTCAGGAAGTGACGTATTATTAGAACACCAAGAACCAAAGGTCTAAGGACCAAGGTTGATGACAATCTCTGGGTTGATTCTATGGATGTTGTCAGCATGTAATATAAAAAATAATTTTAAGAATTAATTTCAATTTTTCATTAAACCATTTCTTTTTATGTTTTTTATTTTATGTTTAAATTTTGTATTATAAACAATATACTTTATTTAATAATCTTACTTCTTATAACAATACTATATAAATAATAATCTGATCAAAAATAGTCAATTAACGATTTAAATTAAAAATAGTCAAATAACGATTTAAATTAAAAATAGCCAATTAAAAATACCCTTTAAAAAACTCAATTAAAAAAAATCTTCAATTAAAAAATCCTCAATTAAAATGACTCAATTAAAATGAAACAATTAAAATTCTCAATTTTAAAAAATTCAATTTTTAATAAAACTTCAAAAGTCACCCCAAAATGAAACTTCTCCTAACAGCTGCACTAATCCACTTCGCAACACTTTTATTTTTCTCATACCGCGAATACCTAAAAACACGAACTGTATACTCAATGCTCCTCACAACCACCACAACAAACTTTCTTCACCTACTACACATATCATTTCTTGCACTAATCGTCTATATTGTCAGCAAAGCACTAATATACTATTTCCTGAATAATCTGAGAAATGAAGAAATTTCAAGTGTTAATGATCAAACTTTTATGTTTTTGACAGACATTTTGTTGATTATTACTGTTTTTAGTGATGACTTGAATGTTAAGAACATGTTTTTATTCTCTATTTTGTTGGCTGTTAAGTCATTAACATGGATTTATCAAGAAAGGGTTATTTATTCGGAGAATAATATAAATTTTAATAACGAAGTTGTTAATGATAATGAAGTTGATAATGAAGTTAATAATAACGAAGTTGTTAATAATAATGAAGTTAATAATGAATTTAATAATTTGAATAATGATCTAAATACAATTGATAATCAAGTTAAAAATCGTTTTCATACAAATAAGAATTTAAAAAATGAATCTTTCAATGCAAAGGAAAATAAAAATGATAAAAACAATATTAACAATAGTGATAATAACAATAACGATGATATCAACTTTAATAACATTAACTTTAACAATGACATTAACAATCAAAGCCTAACATCAATGGGTCTCTTTTTATTAACATTTTCATTTTTATGCTTCTTAATATGTTTAACTAACTCAATAAGTCTTCCATCAATCCTAATTCTCTTCACCTTTGAATACGGGATAATTTTTTTATCAACATTAAAAACACTCTTGTCATTAACAATCAACAAAAACAACAATACAATTTTAAAATTCAAAATTGAAATTTTTTATTTATTGTTTAAAATGATTTCTTATTGCATATTCTTTTTTTATACGTCCTTAAGGTATCGAATTCCGTTTAATATTTTTAGGGAGTTGGTAATTACTTTTAAAGGTCTTTTGGGTAAGATACAGAATTATAATAATTATAAAGTTGTTGTTGATTTGTTAATGAAGTGTGAGGTTGTTGATTTTAAAAAGAAAAATGGAAGTAATCATGATAATCAAACTATTAATAAAGAAAGTGGTATTTATGATAATAACGATGAAGACAACATTTGCCCAATCTGTCAAGAAGAAATGTCAACCGCGAGAAAAGTAAATTGTGGTCATTTATTTCATTTAGAATGTTTATTGAAATGGGCTGAACAACAACAAGTTTGTCCAATTTGTAGGAGATCTCTATTTAAAAAAGAAGTTAAATTGGAGACGAGAGATGAGGTTATCAGAGGTGTACCTGTGAGATATGAATAAATTTGTTACAAAAAATTTTTAATCATCTAATAATTATTAATTATTAATCGTCTAATTGATAACTAAATAGTTAATAACTAATTATTTTTAATTAAATTATTTATATTATTATAGTTAATAACTAGATATTTTTATTATATTATAGTTAATAACTAAATAGTTAATAACTAAATATTTTTATTATATTAATTATTTATATTATTATAGTTAATAAGTAATTATTTTTAATTATTAATTATTGATAACTAAATAATTAATAACTAAATAATTTAATAACTAAATAATTTATAAATAAATAGTCAAGGAATAAATAGTTAAAGATTAAATATTTCATTACTAAATAGTTAATAACTAATTATTTTTATATTAATTATATTTTATTACTAAATAGTTAATAACAAAAATAATTTAATTTTTCCTTTAATATTGCTTATCAAAATTTGATAAAATTTCGTAACACATATCTTCAATTTCATCATTAAATTTAATATTATTGTCATTATTAATATTAATTTCAGTATTAAGATTAATTTCAGTATTATGATTAATTTCAGCATTATTTTTTGCTTCATGAATTGAATAAAGACTAATTTCATTTTCTTTACAAATTAAAATATTTTCTTGATCAGAAGTGAACATTGCAAATTTAATATTTTTTTGAGTAGAATTTTTATTGAAATTATTATTAGTTGGATTAATATTAAAGTTATTAATAGTCGTATCATTAATAAAGTTATTATTACAAAAATTAGAATTATTAAAATTATCATTAGTTGTATCACTATTAAAATTATTATTAATTTTATTATCATCAATTTTGTTATTATTATTTTCAACTTCTTTATTTTTGACTTCAATATTTTCAACTTCTTTATTTTTGACTTCAATATTTCTAACTTCTTTATTTTTGACTTCATCATTTTCATAAACAATAAAATCATCGCGAGTATCATAAATCTTCATTTTTTCACCAACTACAATTAAATACTTCAAATCATCACTAAAATTATATTCACGACAATCTGAATATATTCGTAAAAGAGAATATGAATTTATATCAATTATCAATAGATTGAAATAATTATTATCTTTAATCATTAATAATGAGGATTTTATTTCAATATCAAAGGGTTTGAACGAGGTATTAGACTTGTTATTATTAAAGTAATTATTATGATTTTCATTATCACTAAATATCACATTATTTTTATTGTCCATTTTTAAATTATTTATTTTAATTATCTTTATTTTCTTTTTATCGCTAATCTTATAAACTTCAATTGAATTATTATTTTGAAGAAATATTTTGTCCAGATAAATATCAAAAGCACCACTTTGAAAATCGCCTTCAAATGATCTAAAAACTTTAAATGATTTTGTCAGAATAAATGCTTTATGAGAAATTAACATGTAAAAGTTATGAGAAGAGTAAAAGTTTTTGAAAGGTGTTGTGATGAGATGTGATAATTTGTTATAATCAATTGAGTATAATGATGTGCTGTCAATACTATTGTTAGTTGTAATATTGCATTTAGTCGTGATATTATCTTTAGAATATTTATCATCAGTATTCAAGGTGGCTATTAAATTATCTTTCATTTTTATTACTCCTTTGATATTAAAAATAAAATTCTGTTCGTCTTTGTTGATTGACAATGATTGAACTTTGTCATTATTACTAATTAACAATCTTTTATTAAAAGTATTACTCATTAATGTATTATCATTGATTATTGAAAATGAATTATAAGGCGGCATGTGTACTTCTCTTTTTTTAATTACATTCAATTGCAAATCTTTAATTAGAATTTTATTTTTAGAAATGCATAAAATATATTCAGTATTAGGAATAAATGATGCATAAATTATGTCATCTAGAATTGATATTAAATTTAGGTTTGAGAAATAGAGAAGTTGATTTGAAGTTACTATTATTAAATATGGTTTAAGGGAACTTATGTTAGTTATGTTGGTTAATGATTGGTTGTTAGTCGGGAATATATCTTTATGATTAATTATTTGGATATTTTCAGTTTTAAGGTTTAATATAGCTATAAAAGGACCAATAATCATGGTGTTAATAGTCTTGTTATTAATAGTCATTTCACTATTATCACCACCTCTATAATCACTAATATTATCGTCATGTTTATAATCATTAATATCATCACCAGCTTTATAATTATTAATATTATCACTATCTTTATAATTATTAATTAATACACCTATAATACTCTCTTTATCAAAATAAAATATTTGTTTAAAAACATATTTAAATCTATAAACAATACTTTTCTTTTTAAAATTATAAAGTATCATTTTGTTTTCATTTGCTATTAATATTTTATTTTTAAATTTGAATTGGTTGTAAAGTATTGAATTTTTGAAATTCAAAGTATGGTTTAATATTATGATTTGGTTGTCATTTATTAAGTTTACTATCATGAAATCATTGCTTTTTTCGTTATCGATTAAGTTGTCATCTTCGTTATTAGTAAAGTTTTTATCTTCGTTATTGATATAGCCGTTATTTTCGTTATTAATTTCTTTATTTTCAATGTTGCTCTCGATGTTGTTTCTATCTTTTGATATGTTTATGCAGCATTTATTTTTATTTATAGTTTTAGTTTTTATGCATTCATTGTTAATGCATTCATTTTTAATAGATTCATTTTTAATATATCCTTTATAATCACTCTCATTAATAATTTTAAAGAAAAAAATCTTATTTTCAGTTGCAACTATTAAATTTTTATCATCACCACAAATATTGATAATTGGTTTTGAAAAATAAATTTTTTTATAAAGAATACCTCTTTTCAATAAACAAAGATGATTATTATAATTATTATCATAAAAATCATTATTGTTTAAATTATTATTCTTTAAATTATTATCATTGAAGTTAATATTGTTTAAATTATTATCATTAGAATTATCATTGAAATTATTATTAATAACAACAATATATTGATTTATAATTTCAAACTCACCAGTTATATTATAGCTAAATAATAATTGAAGATTTGTGTTGTATGTATTTATTGACGAACAGGTTTTAGTTGTTATTGTTAATGATGGATATGTGAATTTGGCAATTGGATGAAATTGTTGGTTAAGGGTTCTGAATTTTTTAAGAAACATGTGGGGGTATTTGTGTTTCTGATTAGTATACTTTTTTTATCGCATTTTTGAATAGCTTTTGATCAATTTTTTAAAGTTTTTTAATAATTTTATATTTAAATAATCTTAATCTTTTTAAAAAAATAATTTTATATTTATATTTTTTTTAAAAAAATATAATTGATAACCTTAAAAGTTATATTCTTTTTTTGGTTACTATTAGTTCTAGATGTTACATTATCTTAACTAAATATTCGGATTTATATATCTTTTTCATTAATTATGATTTTTAAATCGGGCAGATTGCTTAGTAGTTAACACTCTTGAATGTAAAATTTAAGTATCGCGATTCGAATTAAAAATATTTGGAAAATGAAATTATGATCATTAATAATAGAATCGGTAGGTTGTTTTTCTATTTTTTATGGCTCCGTGACTTGCTCTAATTCCTTATAGTAAAACAAATGTAAATTTAATAGGTAATGAGAAATGCTATGAAGCAACTAAAAACAATACTTAAAAAAACATATGAAAACGGCTGATAATCAGGTATATCTTAAAATTATATATATTTTTAAAATATGTAGAATTGTTATCGTGAAGACTTTACACCAACCTTGGTCTTTAATATATAGTTTATTGACTCCATTTATATGCCCACATCGAAGATTATCGCTGTAAAAACGATTTTTGTTTTAAAAATGACTCGGCAACATACAGATGATTATTGGTGTTTTCATATAATTTTTAGCTATTTTCTTTTCTGAGATGATTCGGCGCTATTATATACACATCTTGGATTGCTATAATACTTCATTTTAAAAATATCAAACATAACTCTCAGCTTCATTACTCCCAAATTACTTTACATTACTGATATAGTCATTAACCGCTTTATGTTATCCCTGATTGTTTAATTAAAAGGCTATTTGATTTATAAAATGTTAAAATCTTAAGTTTAAACTATTTGGCTATCTCTACTTCTCTTAATAAATTTTATTGTCATAATATTTGGCGAACGCGGGTTATAGAAGATTTTGAGATAGGGGTGGTTTTAGGATTAAAGAAGTGTTATGAGAATAGAGAAGATTTTTTTTAAAAAATAATACTCCTTACATTAGAAGACTACAGTTAAAAATGGCGAATAGAAGTTATTCGGCGGTATCGTGATTATTCGACGGTCCTGAGATTATTCGGCTGTCTATATATTATTCTCTGGTTTGAAAATTTAGAAAAACCATAATTTTTCTGGAAAGGAAAGCAAAGAATTAAATATTTTTCGTTGTTTTATTTTATGTTACCAAATAAATCTTATTAGGAACACGGTAGTTGCTAAATTGTAATGCTATTTTAATCACGTGAAAACTGTTATATAAGTTCCATAGATATTCGATTGTTTATCTATGTATAGAAAAATCTACGGGATCAACAAAGTTTAAAGAATTGTATAACTTTACGTGCAAAAACGAACTTTCATGTAGAGCAGAGATATATGGTCTCCATTAATCAGTAATAATAGTAGAAACAAGTATAATACTATCGTAGATTATCTGCGCCATTGCATCAAAATTTATATTTAAGACTGGGTTTAAAAAGGTCTTTTATTGCCTATTCATCTTCTTTAGATACCATTGACTCTTTTTGATTCGACATCGGTTATATTTTCGCTTAAAAAAAACATCGTCAACTTAGACTATATAACTAGTCCTATATTCGTTTTATAACACGTTAATTTCGATATTGTCAACTATGTATCACATATAGCTTCTCTAACCAAATTAAATAGACTGTACAGTAACGAGATTGATATATAATTCATAGACAATACAGTCAACCCTCCATTTTCCGCATATTTGGGGATCTTTAAAAGGTGTGTAATATTGGAGGGAGCGCAAAATTTGGGGGAAAATAATATAAATAAAATCAAATTTATTTTGAATACTCAAATTTAAATAAATAATCAAATTTATTTTAAATAACAAACTTTATTTAAATAACAAACTTTATTTAAATAAAAAACTTTATTTAAATAACAAATTTATTTTAAATGACAAAGTTATTTTAATTAACATATTTTATTTTGAATAATCGTTTTATTTTAAAACACAGATTTATTTTAAATGCAAATTTCTTTTAAATAACCAAATTTATTTTAAATAATCTAAATTATTTTAAATAACCAAATTTATTTTAAACAATCCAATTTATTTGAAATAATCGAATCTATTTTAAATAATCAAATAGATTTCCACGTCTGTTTTTTTCTTTTTTTCAGTATTCAATGTATAATAATAATGCTTTATAGCATAATAAATTTCATTGCCTACGTTATTTTGGAATAAATATTCCCTTAACACCTTAAAATTTGATATAGATTCATCCAATGTTACAGGTTTAATATCATTTTCTTTTTAACACGCAATAAGATCATTGTCCTAAAAATTACCATTAAAAGTCGCTATTTCGTCATTATTATCGACGATAACATCCATAAAACATTCTTGCACGGCATATATTTCATTTGTATCAAATTTGATAAAATTAGACTCATTTATAGTTTCATATTCCAGTAGTATTTTCTTAATATCATCATAGTTTTCTATTTTAAACTCGGAATCTAGATTTTCTATTTTATTCTCGCTAAACTTTAATGCTTTATCTTAACAATTTTTACTGTTTCTATTTTCACTTCACCCCAGGCATATTTAGAGAATAATATTGCATCTTTTAAGTTTATTTTTTGTATAGATCTTCAATTTGAATTCCTTTTGAGATATTATTAATTATAGATGTTAATTGATGGTTGTAAAAACTAGCTTTAAAACTCCTAATAATGTCAGTGTTTAGTGGCGGGTGTTTTAGTGCTATTTACAGGTAAAAATAATAATTAGATATTTTACGAGTTCATAAGTGACATTATGAGAGGAACAATTATCTAATAAAAGTAACATTTTCCTTTTTTTAATTCCGAATTTTTTATTCAAATTAGAATCCGGTTATTTAAATTGACAGTTCGCCTACGGGCACTTTTATTGTGTAAATATTTGCCATAAAAAATTTTGACAAATCCCTTTAACGCTCTAGGATTTTCGAATTTCTCTATTATTACATGTTTTAGGTTTACCAAATAAATAATATTACAAGATAGCAGCTGGGGAACAACTCGCCCCTCGTAAAAAAATGAACAACTCGCCTGGAAAATGAGTTATTTAAATTTAAAAAAATATACTAAAGAACCTCTAATATTCCCATTTTATTATTAAAAATGTGAACAAATGTCAATATTATTATTGAGAGCTTCTAACCTTTCTTATACCCCTCATATTCCAAAAAAATATTGTAATCTACATAATATGGTATTAGCATAGAAACATAAAAATTTGTTTATTCTTTATTTTATACATATTGTAAATCTAGTTTTATATATAGGTCGATATTACAAAATTAGGTAGTTTAAGCATATATCATAAAACTATTTTTACAATATGTATAAAAGAAATAATAGGCCAAATTTTTATGTTCTTATGATAATGCCATATTGCTTAGTTAACAATATTTTTTTTGAATATGGGGTATATGAGGGCTAGAACCCCAAAATAAAAATTTTGACATTTATTCACATTTTTTATAATAAAGTGGCAATATTAGATGTTTATTAGGTGAATGCACGTTATACGGCGGTTTTGAAAATAAACGGCGGTTTTGAAAATTTAAAAATGTCTAAAAAAGAATTTATTATAAAAGCGTTAAAAAAGTATTAAAACGTTTTGATTTTTCAATTTTATGTTGCCATATGAATTTAATCAAATATTCTGAATGTCGTTCTTTTGAAATTCCTGGTTTTTCGCGTAGAAATCTTTTTGATAAAGACCAAAGACATTCGATTGTTTGTGTGTGAATACTTCTGTCTTCTGGATTAACAAAGTTTATAGAATGATTTACTGATCTGTGTTAGTATTCAACCATATTTTCTAAAGCTTTATGATAAGCTCGCCATTGATCTGTAATAACAATTGTATTCGGAAGGACGTTTTCAAATATAACTTCTCCTAATGTTTCTGCATTTCTATTTTCCACGGAACTATAAAGGTTTTCTTTGAACCTCGCTCAACTCCACCTACAAACCATTGTCCGTCATTTATACGTCCTCTATTGTATTTTCTTTTGAAAAAAGACATTCATCAATTTCAACAACTTTTTTAGTTCCGTCAATGTTTAACCCTCCTAATTTTTCGCTTGAGGAAACAATATGCTCACAAATAATTTCCCAAACTAGGTCCACATATTCCGAGACTGTATTGCTAGAGATTTCAAGCTCTCGTGCAATGTCTAGTAAGGAAATTCCATTTATATATTTATAGAATATAAAGAAGATTGTCCTCATAGGTAAACGAGAGTTTTGAAAAATGCTATTGTAGCGAATAGAATAAGAAAATCTACATGTTCTTTTACATGTCCAATGATATCCATCAGGTGCTTGCTTTCTTTTCTGATAGCACAAATATGTACCATCATTACATTTTAGACAAAGAAAAAAATTTTTAATAACTTATATTTTGCTGAAAAGGGAGTTTTGTAAAGCAGCATTCGAAAAAATACGATTTAAATAACATTCAGTTATCTTAATATTCATTATTTCCTCATTTGAGCACAGTTTCCCACCATCTAAAATTCTCCTCAAAGATTCTCGGACCATATAAGGGGGGGTTAAAAATTTTCAAAACCGCCGTTTATTTTCAAAACCGCCGTTTATTTTCAAAACCGCCGTATAACGTGCATGCATCGTTTATTAATAGAGCCCGGAAAAATGTCGGCCTCGAAATTTTTCATAAAACCCGTATTTTTTAGAATTTTTTTCTCAAAAACCGGATGTTTTATATTTTTTTTTCAAAAACCCAATTTTAAAAAAAATTGCCGAAAAACTGATTTTTTATCTCCTAGAATAACAGAACTAACATCATATAAGGCGCTGATGAAGTACATAGAGGGTCGTGATTCATTTAAGATTTATAAAAATACGCTAAGCAGTGTCTTTTGTAATAAGGATCTCACTTATAACCCGAAGGAAGGTACAAGAACTCTTAATCGTCATTTGACAACAAATTCACACATTCATAATGTCAATCGTTCAAGAAAGCCTCATGCTTTAGAAACTATTTGCAACAAAAGAGTTATAAATGAGACTTTTGACAGAAAATTAGTAGAAGCATTTGTAGCTTTAAATGTTCCTCTTATAAACTTCAAACCCCAATTTTGAGGAGTTTTCTAGAAGAATATACGAATAAATGCATACGTGACGAGTCTAATTATCGTGAATTGCTTGTTCCAGTTTTAAATCAAGAGAGAGAAAGGATATTTCCTGTTTTAAGAAATAAAAACACATTTCTATTGTTCGATGAGACTACAGATGTAAATGGTCGATACATCTTAATTATCATGGAGGCCTCTGCAGTGATAAATCAGGAGAACGTGTTTACTTGGTTCGAACAGCAGAGCTCTCTAAGACCAATGCAGATAATGTGAGCCAGGAGATCATCAAGTTTATAGCTGAGCTGTACAATGAAAAAATAATGTCGATTTCTTACGTCTTCTTTTATCTGATGGAGCTCCATATGCTGTTAAGGCATCAAAAACCTTACATCTGCTATTTTAAAATCTCAAACATGTGACTTGCCTGGCTCACATGATACACAGGCTTTGTGAAAAGGTAAGAGAAATCTCACCTATATCAATTAACTCAGTTCAACACTTAAAAGGGTTTTAGTGAAAAACAGAGAATAACAGCAATTGTTTTTGAATGTTACAGGTCCAAAAATTCCCAAATTTCTTATAATAAGAAGGTGGGGTACATGGCTGGATTTTTTGATTGAACTTGCAGCTATTACTGGAAGTATAGAGATTTTTTTGCGGTTCTTGCAAAACAAAATTCTGCTTTTTGAGTCAGTTTTAAATTCCTTTTCAAATTTAAAATTTATTTCAGAACTCAAATAATAATAAAAAAGTTTCATTTCCTACTGACTCTATTAAAGAACTTGAAAAACAGTGTTTGCCTACCACAGAATGAATTAATATTGTACTGGCTATCAAAAATAAGTAGGTTAATGGGGGTCTTAAAGAAAAATACTTGTCTCTATCATAAAAAAATCCAGATTTATCTTTTTTTTTAATATTAACGAGATAACAGGAAAAGAAGAGATAAAATGTATTTGTTTGTTCCTTTAACAACTGTTGATGTCGAAAGAAGTTTTAGCAAAATGGTAAATGTCTTGGATGGTCTCAGAAGGGGACTGTCAGTAAAAACACAGGAAATTATTTGTGCTTTATATTTTAATAAAGGTTGATTCAATTAATTTTAATGTCTTATCATAGTATTTTTCTAATTTTAAATTTTTAAGAGAAAATTTGTCATTAAAACAATTTTAAGGATGTTTATGGTTCTCAAGTCATGTGTTTCTGAAATGAAAAAAAAACAAGATTTTTTTTAAAAACCGAATTTTTCATCTTAAGAACCGAATTTTTTCTATAAAATATGCAAAAAACCGGATTTTTTTTCGGGCGATATTATTAGTATATTTTTTTAATTAAAATAACCTTTTTCACAGGCGAGCTAATCATTTTTTTACACAGGCGAGTCCGGAACACCTCGCCTATAGGTGAGTTTTTCCGGAACGCTTTAACGCTCTAAGATTTTTGAATTTTTCTATTATTATATGTTTTAGATTTACCGAATTAATAATATTACAGTAAAGCAATTCGGCTTATACTATCCTTGAATCTTTTATTCCATTTCTTGTAGCTTTTACTAACTTTTTTTGGAGAAATTTCATAAAAAAGTCCTGTTTCATCACAATTAAAAACCTTTTTGGCCTATATTCAGAAAGTTTTGTATTGAATAACATTAAATCCTATCAAAATTTCGATTTTCAGTATTATAACTTTAGCCAAAACATTGTATTAAAACAATTTCATGTCTTTTCTTAAATTTATAAAGAAATAGGTCTGAAGCACAGAATTTTTCAAGTGGAAATTCATTTTCTTTTTTACTAATCATATTCAATATCAATCTGTAAAGCTTTTGCTTGTAATAATTTCAGTTATAACCACTATTATCTTCTACCATATAAACCCACTCTTTTAATTTATGGTTCAACATTGGATGTTCTTTTTTTCAATTGTTTTTTTAGTTTTATAGTTTTTATAAATGAATCAGTAATTTTTGTTCGTTATTAACATAATTTTGAATAGTTCATCAATCTATTTTTCTGTTAATTTTAATGCTGAAAATTTCACAATTCTTCTATTGTTTGTATCTTTATCCCATTTTTTATTTAATTATTTTGATTTTCTGTTTTAGTGACGTTCTTTCGATGTTTGATTGGCATTTTATGGGGTTTGGTCTATCTATTTTTAAGATAATAAGCAAAAAATAAGGAGGTGCCGAAAAATAGAGGGATAGAGTTATGTCACATTATTTTTTAAGAATAGATTAAAAGTAGGCGGGCAGGAAAATAGGGGGGGCAGAAAATGGAAAATATTTACATTTTAAAATGATATTTAATTTAGATATTTAAAATTATATAAAAATATATAAAGAATATCTAATTAAGATCCTTAGAAACAATTTAAATCTTAAACTTAATGAAAAAGACACGATCGTTTTATTTCCAATCGAATTCCTCAAAGAGGTTATTTTTTTGTTGTAATAATTTTTTCTTGCTCGGTCATTTAGAACAAACAATAGTGTTTTTTAAATCCTAGGCGCTGTTTAAATTTTTTTTGTGTCTTTTTATCTAAAAAAACACGGTTCAAATAACATTCTGGGATGAAAATAGCCATTATTTCATCGTTAGAATAAAGTTTTTTTCCTGATTTATTTTTATTCAATTCATATAAAGGTTTAATGTTAAAAGTTTTAAAACCGCCAAATAATCTCAAGACCCGCGAAAACCTGGAATTTGTACAAAAAAGATGATTAAATTATTAGATGATGAGATAGTGACCCTAAAAATTTCAGAAAGCTTTTCCAATCATTTGTTTATGGAAGGAAAACTCAAAACATTTTTAACAATTATTGTTATTAATCGTAATACAATTATTTGTAAACGATGTTAAAACGAAACAAACATGTCATATTACAAACGAAAAGAAAGAAGCATGTATGGTTTATACTGGTTTTTAAAAAACACATCGTTTTACTGCTAGTTTACGAAAATAAAGTGTTTTTAAGGCTTTTTTAAGTATGCGCAACGTATTTTTTACAATTTGTAAATACATAAACCAAACATCTTACATATATTTGCACATGAATTAAATGTTGATATATATATATATATAGTTTCTGAATATCCGATAAGTAGGGGTGGTTATCTGTGAATAAAGATGCTGATTGTGATATTCAAGAGTTTCCAAAGAAGATGGTTCTATTAAGATAGTTAAAAATGATAAAGCCTATTATTAAAACGTAATAAACCCAATGGCGTATTACTAATGGTCAATGGTATGTAAGAGGAATGGGATATTATCAAAAAAAGCATATATTATACCTTTAAAAATCAAAGAAACTGTATACAATGTCGCATATTATATTTATATTATATACCACGCGCGCAGCGCGAGCTATGTGCAAAACGCGATACTTATTATAAACGCAAGACATTTTTTTTTCAAAATTAATCTGATAGATCCGAACTCAGAATTTATGTGTCACAATTTATAAACGCGAGACATTTTTCTTTTTCGAAATTTTTATTTTAAATCAATTTTTTTTGTATATTTATCTGTTTTTATTCGATTCCGACATTTTATTTCACTAAATTTTACTCCCTACTAGACCAAAGTTCATATTATGTCGCGCGCGCTGTGCGAAACATACGCGCTACGCGCAACAATGTTTTATTTTTCTTAAAATCTACTATTTCACATCGAGACTCGAACCCAAATTTAGGATCAAGGCTCTATAACCGGGCAAAAACAAAATTTTTCGCCCGGTCATAGAGCCTTATTAGAAAAAAAAAAGAAATTTAAACCCCTATGTATTTTGGAAATATTTATGTTACACCGGAAAACGATAGATCTGTTATTTTTTTAGACTCAAAAGCTACTTTTGAATATCTTATAGGCACGAATCGTTTGGCTGATAGTATTTCATGCACTAACTGTGAATTTAAAATTAATTTAAGAAATATGAAGGACAGAATAAATGGGCGGGTATATTATTGCAAAAACAAGGATTGTAGGAAGAAAATACCGGTATTAAAAGATACTAGAATATCGACACCAAAAATAAAAATCGAACTATATTTGTTAGCAATTTACAAAT